>JAPMOR010102824.1:656520-706388 GCA_026543865.1 Argiope aurantia
TGGTAAGTTATACTAAATATCAAAATTGGTTGATATGGCTAAATTGTCTTATTAAGAGATATCTTCGGCGACTATATTAATGATATCCATATAATCATGATGACGAATTTTGATGAAATATGTCTTATTAAAATGAAAGACAGTACTCATTTAAATCATGATTGCATAAAATGGTAGAGCTTCAGACTTGTTATTATGGTTGCAAAGTGATGAAATTAATTGGTGTCAAAACTTGGCAAAATTGGTCCAGTTAATGAGTTTGTAGCCTTCATCTAATTTTGCAATATTTCTTGAAAATAACAGATGGTCGATGATGGCATATCGAAGAGATTTGAGCTTTCATACGAAATAAAAATTGGCGAAATCGGCACATTAAATATTTTATTTAATAAACGAGTACAATTTGGTTTTAACGTGACCAATAAGGACCAAAAGAAAATTTCGCAAAATTATACTCAAGTGCATTATTATTTATTATGAAACATTTTGAACGTGCGAATGACATGCTATCATATGACGATTGAAATCGCCAATTTTTTCTTGACGGTTTTTGGTTGCCGTTACAAACGGCAAGTGCCAATAAATGTGATAGGCAAGCTCAATCAATGATTTTTTTATTACTGATTTTATATTTACTGATATTACGTATTATTTAGACTGCATTAAAAAAAAGCTTATCTTTTTCCATTTCCTTGTTTAAATTATAGTCTTACTTAACTTTATAAGTGTTATATAATAAATAACTTTTAAGAAAATAAATAGCAGTTAAACGTTTTGCTATTTAAAACTATCTTTTCCTTCATTTATAAAGATTAAATAAATAAAAAATATTTGGTTTTTAAAATTTGGAGGAAGAAAGAGACCTTAGTATTTATATTGCCCAAAAACCTCTAGATGTCTTAATGTTAAATTGGTGTATGAATGAAGGTTTGATTGCTTCAAGTTATGAATGTCCAAAATGTAGGAAGCAAATGAATTTGACCAAGCAACCCAAGCTGAATGATGGGTATAAATGGAAGTCCACATTATCAAGCTCACATCCCTCAAACGAATGTGAATGGGTAAGTGAAAATTTTCTGCATTAAAATAGTATTTTTGCAGTATTTTAAAACGTGTTAAAAATTTAAAAAACGGGGTGTTCAGGGGGCACAGCCCCTCCCCCTGAGAAAAAAAAATGCTTAAAAAACTGTATTAAAAATAATGTGTTATTAAGCATTTTTGTTGGCCTAAGTGAAGATTAGTGTGCACCAGCTGTTTGTCGCCAATATTGCAACTCATCGGATCCCTCTTATAGCAACCGTACTGCTGTTTTGTTTACTACTTTTTGCAATGGTTGAGTTGTACATAAACTACAATTACATTATGAAAAATGTTAAATTAAAAATATTAAAAGAATATCGATTAAAGATTTTAATTTTGTTCTTTATTATAATTAAAATTTTATTAAATAAAGAAATTTAAGCGTATAATTAAAAGTTATTTTCTCCTTTTTTTTTTTTTTTTTGATGTGAATACGAACAGAAAATATTTATTCTTTTTCAATTTTTAATTGTCAGTATGCGCTTTAAAAAAATCGTCTGCATTCTCACTTTAAAAGACAGCTGCAATGGAATTCTTCGCAGTTCTCGTTATTCTTTTGGTGTTATAACGGTTGGTTCCCTTCATAATTTGTTATGTCGGGAGTATTTCGAACCTGTAGAATGGATGAAGGGTGAGTTAAATATGCATATATATATATATATTTTAGGAGTTGATGAAGATAGGAAAGGATGCTTGTTTGAAATTTAATGGTTTGATATTGAACCGGCAGAATGGATGAAGGGCGAGAGGAATATATATATATTTTTTACGAGTTGATGAAGGTGGGAAAAGTATGTTTGAAATTTTGTATGGAGAATGTTCCGATTGCTTATTTCTCCATTTTTTCTTTTCTCTTGGTTATGTACTGTTTCTGCTATCCACACAGTCTTTATGTTCAATGTGCTAGCGAAGCTACTAGTTTCCCGCTCCCGTTGCTAGCGAAGCCGTAGGATGTTTTTTTAAGTTTAAATAATTCTGCCCGGTGCCATCTGAAATCCGTTCGTACAACAACCTTCATTCTTTCTTTTCAATTGATTATGTACAGTTCATGTTATCCGCACAGTTCTTATGTTCAATGTGCTAGCGAAGCTACTAGGTTCCCGCTCCCGCTGCTAGCAAAGCCGTAGGATGTTTTTTTTTTTAAGTTAAAAAATTCTGCTCGGCATCTGTAGAAAATACCGGGCAGTATGGGGAAAAAAAAATACTTATCAGTGAAAGTCCTAATTAGATGGCGGGAAATGGAAACCGTAACTGCTCAGCGGAAGTACTTGTTTATTTTGTCCGCCATCTTTATTGGCGACTTGGCATTGTTGGCGCAGCTGGGTGCACACTAAAATTCACTTTTACCTTTTTGTTTTCATCTAATTTCCTTACAAACTATTATTTTAAGTGTTCTTTTTCAATTTTAAACATTACTATGCATTATTTTAAATTGTAAGCTTTTAACACGGGTATTTTGTTTACTTTCTCAAAATTGTCTTCGCAAAAACCACGGTCTTGCGATCACGTGCTTCACGGTGACCGCACGGCGCAAGACCGTTTTTGGCGAGTAGGCGATTTTTTTGAAAAATGCGCCAAGCGGCGGGTTAAACTCCGATCGTACCAAGACGATTTTTAAAATGGCGGTAAATTATTAATATGAGACTCGATCAGTAGTACCTGCCATTTTCAATTTCTATATGAAAATTTTGAATCAAATCTCACATTGAGAATCCAATAAAATTCCTCTCGAAAAGCTGGAAGGCAAAAGTACATTCCTAATCATTTGAATTAATGTTTTAAAATTCTTTTCAATCTTAAGTACAAACGATGGAATATTGTATATTGACGGACCATAGATAGAAACTTATCAACAAAATTCAGCATTTATAGCAAAATAAATATTTAACATGATCTCTATTGCTACATTTAAATAAATAATTTCATTTAAAAATATTCAAATAACGTGAAGCATGCGAAACTACAGATATTCTCTAAAGCTGCCTAATTTTACAAAATATTGCCAATAAATATTACTGTTCCTTTGTTTAATTAGTTTTCTCCGAGATATTAAACTTCAATCTACATGCATTTAAAGAATTTCAAATTAAGGAAAGAATGAGTAGTTTTTTTTCCATTTATTTAAATACGTTAATCAAATCAAATAAAAATTTCAGCCTTTAGATTCTAAACAATTGCAACTATCGAAAAACTAAGTATATATATTTTTTTCATTTTAATAAGCCGCTAACTCACCTAATTAGATTAATTTTTCTATCTAATCGTAAAGAAATCATGGAAATATGAAAATATCACCATCCACCCTATGGCAAATCATGAGATCCGTCTTGCAACATATTCCAAGGAGGTTAAAACCCTATATTACATACATACACTTTGGGATGAAGGTTGATTTTGGCTTCTAGAGACCATGATCAGGGAAGATGTGCAGCATTTTTTTTTTTTTTTTCTCTAAGTCGCCTTAATGACAGCCATTGCAATAGGTAGTCTTCCTATAAGGTGGTCACCTAAATTTTAGCTCATGAAAGATGTGGTAAAATAAAATCAATCCATAACAAATTATAAACTAATTTACTTTCATGATTTTTCTATTATTTTTTGTGAAATCGAAGAAAGATTATTGGCACATTCTGAAAATTAATTTTCATGACATGCGTACTTTCAAAATTATTATAGTATTTATATCTTGTTTTTTAGAATATTTTCGATTTTCTTAATTACGTTTTTACATTCTTACTTTCATTAATTAATGATAAATTTTAATGAAAAAATAACGCGAAAAGAAGAAAAATTAATATCAATAATTTTTAAATATATATTTCAGTCAATGAATAAATAGAAAAACTATCCTTAATAATAAAAATAATCACAATTATCAGTAACTAATAAATGTTGCGGTATGTTAAGACGTTCGTAGGCACCTAGGTTACCACAAAATCAAGTAAAGTTTTTTAAATTAAAATTTTAAGTCATTTTCTAGGGTACCTAAGCTGCTTGAACAGCATTTAGTTTACAAAAATGTGTGGCGTACGTAACTTTAACGTCAATAACTGGTAGTAAGTATATATGCTACTTTGATCCAAAAATATCTTCTTTTTAAACAATTTGTATGAAAAATTCTTCGACGTTTTCAAATGCCAGAGAATATGATATTTTAATATCCTTAAAAGCAAAAAATATATATTTTTTTATTTTTTTTTATTTTCATATTTTATGGCTGACATTTTCCCGAAATTCTAAGGAAGATTCTTATAATAGGTCTCTAAAAATTATATTCTTATAAAGAATTAATACAGGCTGTGATAATTCTTTGTTTGATCATCTAACAAATTGTGAATAAATGAATAATGAGAAAGCAATCAGAACACTAATATTTCGAGATAAATTTTTTTTTTTTAACCTTGAAGAGTAACAAACATGCGTTCGGCAATGAATATCTTAGGAACCCAACAAATATGAAACTAATATAATTTTTAAAAATTCATAATTTAGTTTTTAAAATTTCTAATTAAATTATAAATGACAAAATAATTCACTCAGAACAAAACGAAGATTTGCAATCAAATTAAAGCATTCAAACATAGTTAGTTGGTTTTTATGGCGCAAGGACCAGATTTGATCATTCTGCACCAAACATTAGCATTCAAACATAAAATGGCTTCAAAAGAATGATTTAATATACTTTTCAACATGCAATATTCTATCAATGCTAAGATCTTGATTATTTGACATATGCTAGCATTTGAGTTTTTACATGTTAGCACATTTTTAAATGCTAGCATTGAGATTTTACATTAAATCTTTTAAAATTTAAGTCAAATCATTAACAATATATTTGATTTCGAAAAACAAGTAAAAATTAAAACATTCAACTTGGGGGAAAATACGAGTTGGATTTTTTTTTTTTTTTATTGTTCTAAAATAAAGTAAGCAGACATGCAAATAACAGCAGCATATATAATGCCGGTTGAATAGGGATCTATTTTGAAATATCATAAGAATAGATGGTGGTAGGGTATTGAAAGGAATAATACAAGAAATTAATAAGTAAACAGAGAGAAACAAAAACTGCATATAATTTGTTTAAAAAAATATTAAAATTAAAGTATATTGTACGATTCATGCACTACGATAATCTTGTGAAAACATTCTCTATTTTATATTTGGCGCAACCTTTACATAATAGAACAATTGTGTTATTGTTTCAGGTTCTAACAGTTACAAGATAAACACAGAGATCCTTTAAACAACCTAATGCAATGTACATATTTATTTATTCGCTTGCAGAAAATAAAAATATATTAAATAATTTAAGCTAAACTACATAAATATATTATAAATTCAAATATCAACACAATTTAAGTGTTAGTTTCCAATTTTCAAATGAATCCGTTTTATTCAATGCAAACACATTAAATAAATTGGACAATTCAAAAATTGATAAAAGATTTAAAAAAACTCTGATACCCGATTTTAAAATGAATTATAATTTCAAGACCAGCACAAACATTTTCCTTTTTGTTTTAATCAAGAGAATGTACTATACCAGGAATGTCAAACACTTTAAATATGTTGTGAATAAGGCAGAATCCTTCAAACTTTCTCCTAAATATAAGTTCGGCTTCCAGCAATTTCAATATTTTGATTTTTAATTTGATGTGTAATCCCTCTTTAAAATAAATTTTCAAGCACGGATAATTCAGTCAAATTATCAATTTTTCAAGGAATTGAATAAAAATTGAAAATTTTTCAAAAATATTAATAGGACATTTTAATTACCTTATTTTTGTCACTTTTTAAATTAAGCAGGCCCTGCAAATCATAATAGGCCAAACTTGTAAAGCTCATTTCAGTTCTTTTGAGATCCTATTATATATTTTATTTAATGCCAATGTCCTTCCATTCAATAAAACCAGACAGCAATAAATTAAGATTAGTGAACAGAATTTATCCACTTAAAACTCAGTTTACATTAAAACGCATTGTTTAAAACAAAAGAAAAATTAAAACAATGTCAATGATTTCATAAGCAATCATAAGATGCGCTCGTAAAATGAAAGCTGTACAGAAAATATTGCATTTTTTCTTCTGTGAAGTTTTGTTAAAAATTATATAGTTGCGATTTCAGGCAGTGCAAATATGGGATTGACCGCCAACTGTATCACCAAAAAAAACTTTAATCCTAGCTGCAAGATTAATTTAAAAATAATAATAATAATAATTAAAGAGTTGATCAGAAATTTAAATGTTACTCAGACTAATCACTGGAGTAATTAATCTCTGTAAATATATTTGCAATGTTTGGTTAATTTCTTCTAAAAATATACCATACTATTTATACCATAAATTTATCTCATCCTGTAATTTGGGAGATAAAAATTTCACCTAAACGTTGCCTTTGAAAAGACTGTCAATAATTCTTGGAGACAAAATAGAAAAATATTGGATTATATTTGGCAAAATGATTACATTGTTACCTATTAACAATAATAATAAAAATAAAAGATTGCAGATTGACATCACATATTAATTAAAAGGGGTGATGTAAATATATTTCCATAGTTAAACTGCATTTCTTATCAATAGTATATATACTTTGCAATAAGATTTAATGGCTACAACTCGTCAAAAAACTTTTTTGAAGGTTGGGGGATAATAAAGGGGGTAAACGATATCTGACGATAAAATAAGATTGCACAAGAAAGAATTTCTTGCAATCCTGCAAAAGCAGGGAAGGAAAGAAACTAAATAATAATAAAAAAAATTATTTTCAACATAAAAAAATAATTAAAAAAAATAGGAGCAATAAATGAGAATATCACAAATACTATTTCTTGTAAAAAAACAGTACTGATATAAAATGGAATTTAACAGCCTAGTTAAAAATTGAAATACTTAGGACAAAATTTGAAATATATATATAAGCATATAAAAGTGCCAATGCATTTCATATCAAAATCCACAAAATGTGAATGAATCCATTTATCTTAAAGCTTAACAGATTCGGAGGAAATAAAATATTGAAGGGGGAAAAAAAATGCCAAAGGAAAACATTGAAATTAAAGACCAAAATTTGTAAGTACATTTATTTATATGAATTACCAAACAGATGGAGAAAATAATGCATAACATTGGGATATTCAGTTTACAAAAAATAGGAAACATTCTTCAAATTGTTCTATAAAATAAAAGTAATATCCCGATGAATGTAGATACTACTATATAACAGTATATTTAATAAATAACACAAAGAAAGTTGCATAAACACATATTATACAAACTATACATGCTGCAGAAATTAGGCACTGTGTATAAAAAACAGTAATTTGTATTGAATAAGAGCTATTCTAAATCTTGTAACAATTAGATGAAGTTTTCCTAAACTGAATTAACTTTACAAAAACTTAAGTATAGATCAGCATTTAGACATGGAAAACAATTTCAAAAATAAATTTTTATTCTTTCAAAGACCCTCCAATTCAAATTTATCTCCTAATTTATTAATAATTTTAAATAATTTTGTATGCTGATAACAATTTTAATATATACATGTTAAAATGCTTTTAAAAAGTCAATTAATAGAGTCAAGGAATAGCTATTAAAATTTTTATTATTATTTACACACTCTTTATCTTTAAACATAACAGTCAGAAAAGCAGTAAATAATTTACATTAAAAGATTTCTTTCAGGGAAATCAACTTGAATTGCTTTTAATAATCAAAATACAACTGCTTATTAATGCCATGAAAAATTATATTCCACAATGCATATCTTACTTTTTAAATAAATTTCATTACTAGAATCAGCAACAGAAATTTACTTTCTGAATGACATTAAATATATTTTTTAAAAAATACTAAAACATTCTTTAGAAAAATAAAATGAAATTATACTCAATTCAGGATCAAATCATTAATGAATTATGCACAAGAAAAATTCAGATGGTGCATAACAGTTTTCATCATAATGTACCAAAAGAAAGGGATGGGGAATGAATATAAAATACAGATAATGTTATCTAAAATTTAGGATGAAGTTAACAGCCATAAACTGTATCTATACAAATTAAACATGAAAACAATGCAAGAAAATATATTTGACAAAGAGGGGAATAATAATAAAAAATGCTTCTAAACAAAAACTTATGTGGTTGGGAATGGGATTATAAGGTGAGGGGACACCAATAATTTTAATAAGAGGTAATGATTTTTATAGAAATCTTAGTACAGAGGTGTTTAATGATAGCTTATTTTTTAAATAAAATGTTATAATAAAAAGACTTATTTTAAGGCAACTGTTCTATAAATATCAATATTAATGCCACAAAAATTGATTTTTTTTATGAATATATAGATCTGAAAACAACACGTTGTAGAAAAAAGCAGATAAGGCATCTAAAGTGATTGCATTTATTAAAAGTGAAAACATTAACTTTTCTATAGCAAGATTAACTTTGTTACTAATAGCTTGCAATTTACATTTGTGCAAGCAAAACTCTGCTTTATGACAAACTGAGATACTAGAAAAATAATAAAAATAGATAACTTTGTTTGGGAAATTGTATTATTAGATGTGAAGATCAAAATTTATGATTACATCTAAATAGAAGAAATTAAAAACGCAGAAGGAAGCAATTGAGAAATATTTCAGTTAGCTAATCCAACTACAGCATTAAAAGATTCCACACATAACATTTGAGGCATGAAGAAATAAAAAGGTCACATTAATGATAACTCAAACACTGTAAAGAAAAATGCTCATTCACAACATTTAGTCTAGTAACTAATGGCCATGCTCAGATGCATTTTTATCTTTTATCCCAAGATCAAAAGAATGAATATTTTAAAGAATGTTGCATAATTTCATTTTTTTTTCTAACATTTTAAATCTCATGTGGCTAATTGAATAATGATGAATATCAAATTTTGAAATATAAGTATAGCCATTTGAAACAGTTAAACCAAAACAAATTAAATAAACTTCAAAGCAATTTTAATTTAAAATTCCAGTTTTACTACCTCTTCAAAATATCTAGCTAAAAATGTAAGAATTAAAATTCAGCCTTAGAATTTAAATTAAGATTTAGTCTTCACAAAAACAAATATAATAATCAAAATAAATGTTTTTTACAAATTTCAATTTATTTTCTGTTTTTCTTAAACTGTTACAAATTAAGACGTATAATATACGACAGTTTTTAATATATACTTCTATACATAAATACAGCAGTAAATCTTCACACAATTTAAACAGAAGATCACAATCAAAGACTATAATACAATAAATACACAGAAATGAAAATATTTCCAACAATGTTGATAAAAAATATATTGCAGCACTTAAAAATGCTTCAAAAGAAACATTCAGGAAAAAAAAACACTAAAAATTACTAAGATTGAATTGATTAGTTAAGACAGTTTTGCACAGAAACCAGGTTCAAACTCCCACAGATGCATGCAAAAATACATTTACCAGTTCAAAGCTTAGTTAAAAAATTAAACATAATTTAAACTTAATATAAAATTCTAACAGAAAAAAAATAGAGTCATACTTAATAAGAAACATTAAGCATTATATACAGAACCCATTATTTCAAGAAACTGAAACCAAACAGTAACTGCAACATTATAAAGCACCATAGCACAAGAAAATCTGGCTGTTGTAAATAAGATATTAATAGACTATTAAAATTAAGCACAATAAGAAAAATAAATTAATGAGAAGCAAAATTCAAAGTATAACCTTTAAAAAAAATTAAAACTTCACATATATATGAATGCCACAAAAACTGAAACCATTAATTATCTAATAGAAACCATAACATAACAATAGCAAGGTACACTAATTAAATATCACAAGAACTTCAAGGAAAAAAAATCCTATACGATACACATTCTTACAAGACATTGCACATATTTTCTCACTTCAATCATGGCATTTAATAAGAAAAATTGCTAAGTAAAATTTAATTTTGTTTATTACTTTTTAACTAATGAAATTTACAGAATAGAAATGAAAAGGATTTTTTAACCCCATGGAGAGATTATAAAAGTGCAGAAAATCGGGATTAAGATTCATGATATGTAGATAATGTAAATGAAATTTTACAAGCAGGAAGATACTGTTACAAATAGAAAATGCTTACTAAGTTTGTCATTGGTCCCAAATTATAAAAAATTTAATTATACATATCTAATAATTAGAAAATTACAGCCAGGTTTCAGTTAAATTCCACTTGGCAAAAAATTTGAAAATTATTCATATCTATGAAATCTGAACTAAATACAACAAATTTGCAAGAAATAAGAATTATTTTTAGTTGTATCCAACTGATTTGGCACAATATTAGAAAAAATATTTCAAAGCACAATACATTAATTTTATAATTATTAACTAAAATAGAAATCACTAAATTTCTCCCTATTAGACTTTCCATTCATAAGTAAAAATAGCATGATACAATTGGTTGCATATAACTATTTTATTATGTGCACATTTTTACAAGTAAAATTCTGTGCTTAAATTTTTATCATTACACACAATATATATACATTAACAATGTGCAAAGGAAAAACATTTCAACAAATATTCACTTTAAATCTGTAATAACATTAACCAAGTAAGAAATAGTTTCTTACTGCTGATCAGAAATTAAGAAAAACACTTACTATAAAATGACATTCTGAAGACTTTAAAGCACAAACTGAAACAAAAGTTTGAAAATGACACATGTGAAGGGGGGGAAAAATGATGTTAACAAAATTGCTTATAAAAATATTGGGAGTAAAAAAAAAATCATTTCACAATTGCACACTCGAGTTAAGGAAAAATGAAATATATACAAGCAAATCCTGCATTTTTGTTTTTCAGCGAAAAAGTCAAAAGGATGATTGTCCTACATTTTTTTAAGCAAATTGTTATGCTCTAAACGACCTAAATTGAATGTTTCCAAATAACGGAGTTCCATCTCAACTATCTAGACATACTCCGGAAACATTCCTTACTTAAGAAAAAATGGCATCAGTTTATCTAAAGCAAGACATTCAGCATATTTTGAAGACTTTAATACTTCAAATAGAAAAAGAATGATTAAAAACTACACATGGACAGATCTCGTATGTTGGTTTTGTATTTTTCAAAGATATTTAAAATCTATCTGCACATCAAACATTTAAAAAATAAGACCAAAATGGTAGGACATGTACAATGTGTTTTGGGCTACATTTTACAGAGAGAATTAGAAAATATTACAATAAAACAGCAGTGGTATATGATGAAACTAAAATTTTAATTTACGTATTTGGACTTTCATTTGAATGTTTGCTATTGACACCACATTCACCGACAGGACACGATTGGTCACTGTCAGATTGGGTAGGTATATTATATTGGCTCTGTAATGATAAACCACTATTCAAATCTCCTACACCATCATCTGAGGCAGGCCTCTGTGGGGAATCACTGTCTGAAGAATAATCTGTTGATGTACTACAACAATCATCATCATCTTCTCTATACACTTCAGCACCTTGGAAAATATACCGATTTGGAGGAATAAAAAGATAACTGTGGTCTAGAGGAAGAAAAATAAATTACCTTATATTTAAAACACCTAATGTTAATACTACCTTATGTTCACAAGTAAAACATCTAACAACAGCTCACTAGTCAAAAATATACAATGAAATACTACCAACTACAACAAAAGTACACTTAATATATTAAATTCAGAAACTATGAAATAAAATTACCAAAAAATATTTTCATAAAAATAATTCAAAGTTTCTCCATTATTTAAGGATGGAATCATTATTTCAAAACCATCTATATCAGATCAGTTCAACAATATAAAAAATAAAATTTAAAGAAAAACATTTACGAAAATGAAATTTGAATGACTGAAAAAGTTAACTTTTAAAATGACTTGAAGGATTATTAGTTTCTTACTGCAGAAAAATAACATTTCAGGAAATTTTTTTTTTTTCAAATAAATATTTATTTTTTACTTAAAAAAATTTGGTTGACTTTAGCCTAAAGCAGACATACACATACCTACTTGTATTAAAATATTTATTAACAAGCAATGTATAATAAACAGTAAATAAACAATATACAACATTTTGTAAGTACTGTTGTACCAAAAAAAAAAAACTTTAAGAAAGCAATATAATTCATAATTAACATGTTTCAACATATTAATTTTTTTATTATATATCAACCATATAATAATAAGGTCCTCTGGCAAATTAAGGACCTTAGAAATTTTTAATTGATAATTATAGTAGTAATGTATTGCAGTATTTAACAAATATGATTCAGAAAAGGTATAAAAAAGTGCACAACTTTATTTTCATTACAAAAAAAGCAAAGAAATAGAAAATACTTTAAAAATTTCAATTTATCTATACTTATAATAAAGTTCAATGTGTGTGTGTGTGTGTGTTGGTGCTCTACAGGCCAGACCATTCAACCTACAGCTACCAAATTTGGCACGCGTATACCTTGGAGGCCGGGAATGTGCACCTGAGGGTTATTTTTTTGAATATTTAATTAGAAATTTATTTAAAAATTAAGTGAAATTTTGGCATGTTTCTGCTATGACTTCCGAAAATATTACCGCACAAAAAAGATTTTTACATGAAGTTAAAGATCAAAAATTTATCTTTTAAATGATACCAATGTTTTAACCTTAAAATTAAATTTCTATTTTTAATGAATTTTTAAATATTTTAACTGTATTTTTCAACAATTTTTTTCGTACAAAATAAAAATAAAATTTAAGTTGCACGAGCACGTTTCGCATTCATGGGAAAACAATTAGCTTTTTCAAAATGTTGCCATCACATTGATTAAAGCTCCAATTAAAAATAAATTAAATCTTTTTCGAAATGAAATCTGCAAATATAAAATTTTCGACACGTGTTTGTAGGAAATGAAACAAATATGAAATATTTTTTCTAAAAAATAAATTCAAGAAAAATTATTTTATGATCTTTTACACTCTCTATATTATTAATCCAATAAATCAATTTTATTTTAAGGCAAGTTTTGTTTAATATGAACAGGATACCCATTCAAATCAGGGCCAATCAGCTAATTTATAAACCTTTAGTAAGACACAGATCTGCTAAAATGGTCTAAATGGAAAATGATTATATTTTAAGCAACTTGATTCAATAAATGCTCTAATAAATAACGAATTTTTGATTTCACATAAAGCTTCTGCTATGGAAATCACAATTAACAAAATGTTCTTGAAACACTAATATTTTAAATAAAAAGTTAATTTCCAATCAACTAAATCAATCACTTAAACTGACTGATTTATGAAAATTTAAATATCACTATTCAATAAAAAAAAAAGGCGGGGATAATTTTAGATTTTCCATCGATCATTTCAAAGAAAATACGCCAATCAGCGTGCAGGTTTCTCAAGATTAATTGGCCTAAGATTATGAAAATGTTGAGTTTTTCTAAATTTTTAACATTCAAAACTTCATAAATAAGTCTTAGTTGATCGTGGAAAATAGAAACATTCATTCATTTATTTAAAATTTGGTGTATCCAGAATATTTCTCAGAATATGATACCTTACTGCATTAAATTTAGACTTCATAATTTTTGAAATATATTTATAGGCCGGAACAAAATACTATTGACTTCATTTCAATCCTTTTGAAAGCAAAACTAAAAACTAAATTTTATGCTGAATCTGAGAAATTTTTGTTGAATTATTGTTTTAGATATTACATAAATTATGAAAAATATTTTGTAGCTCATATAAGACTTAAATACCGAGCGATTCTGTTTGCTATACTTATATTCAGTAATAATAATAATAAATAAATAACAATAAAGATGATAAATAAAATAAAACGCTTGGTTTTATTAAAAAATATCTTTATATTAATTGCAATTTCATCATTTCCACTTTAAAGTTGAAGTTTTACCGGAAATGACAACAAATTAGCAAAATATATATAGTAAATTGAAAGAAACGATCTAAACAACAGTATAAGTTTGTTATGACTATCAAAATTTGAAGATTAAAATTGTTTTGTTTGAGAATCTATTAAGAGACTAGTTATTTAAAATATTTAATTGAAAATTGTAGCAAGCGGCAATACTGGCAAACCTAATTATTATATCATTAAATATAGCCAAAATCCCTTGTATTCTCATAAAGATGAAAATATATGAAATGATTATTATTATATCATTAAATATAGCCAAAATCCCTTATATTCTCATAAAGATGAAAATATATGAAATGATTATTTTTAATGAAACTTATTTACCTGGCAACTTTCTGTTAAAAGGATCTTTAATATTATCTGTCCAAGAACTAGCATTATAAATATCATCTAGTTTTGGAGCAGCCTCCTGATTAGTAGAATCGGGGAAAAGTTGGCCTTGATTTGACCCATCTTCACTGTCATCCAGCTTTATTGCAGATAAACCATGGTAATCACAACTGTTACTCTCTTCACTTTGGGACAAACTTGATGGACCACCATTAGTCTGCCCTTGAGTAAACTCAAAATTATTATTTATTTCACCAAAATCTGTTGAGTCTAAGGAAGCAAAGTCACTTAGAGCATGAACATTATCTTTTGATGAAGAATTAACATTAACTTCTTTCAAAGGTGCACAAGGTATGTCATCCCCTAGATCCCATTCCGATTTCAGCCTGGAAGGAGGAGAAAAAATTTTAATAACACAATTTTTTGATTTTAGTAACAATTAAAATAGAGGAAAAAGCTCTGACCAATTTAATGCTTAATTTGAAATAACTGACTGGATGATTGGATATACACTAGAATTTAGGCGGTTATTAAATCTTATAATTAAAAGAGGCAATTAACTCAATGATCACAAATTACTGGTAAAAGTAGCTGACTCCTTCTCAGGTTTCTTTTACAAGACAATTATGAATTATGAGACAATTATGGAAATGATTTCATTTAATGATTACATGAATGCAAAATTATGCTAAAAGATGAATGGCAAATAATTTTAATTAAAGGTTTAAACACACATTTTTATTATTTATTGAGAACACAAAATGGTCAAATTAGCAAATGAAAGTGCAAAATCAAAATATGATGCAAATTACACTGAAGATAAAACACTCCCCCTACCGCTACTACCATTCAGACAATGAAATATTAACTTTGTTATTCCCTTATTAAAACATCACCAAAAAACTGTAGCTTCCATAATAAGCAGAAACTGGTAAATATTCCAATTTTCACTCATGTACAGTAAATATGTAATTTCTCAAAAATGAATAAACAAAACAATTAATTTAGGACATACTGTCATCCATATATAAATGAATTGTAAGTATTAGTAATTTTAAAAAAATAATAAGATACATGTTATTGCTTTCAATTTTTTAAAGTTTACCAAACCATAAAATTTAAGAAGTTGTTAAATGATATCAAAAGGAAATATCAGCAATATTTAACTATTTTAAATTAATTATCTAACAAGATTAATAACTACTTAAAGATGTTTCCATCTAATAAAATCTTATCCAATATTAACTCAATGAGCTGTAAAGAATGAAGTAGAGGATCTAATTCAAGATAAAATTATCGTCACCATTATGAAAGTTCTTATCTAAATGTACCTTCACCTTCCTAGATGTATGCATTCCACACTCATTTTCAAAATAGATTTTAATATCCTATCTTTCGCAACTAATTTAAGAAAAACTTAGAAATATTTTTTTATAAAATGAATTCAATAGAAAATTTCTAAAGCATGGTAAGTACTACTTAAAATATTATATTTCAAATGGTCTACATACATTCTTTTACAATTTATATTTTAATTTATTTTGTAAATGTTATCAATTTCACAAAATAAATTATAAAAAAACATTTCACCCTAGAGAGCAATGAATTTTCATCTGATTTATATTTACTAAAATCTTTTAGATCAAATGAAAACATATGCTGATTAAAATACAAATTAAATGGTCAAATCCCTTTGAAAGAAATATTTACTATTTAATTTCTTAAAATTATGATAGAAATATATCCAAGTTTTTCCTAAAGCATAATCTAAGGTTGAAACATACCAAAATACAAATTTTACTAAAAATTTCCCATACAGCAAATACTGACAAACAAATGCTAGTATTTCGAAGAAATGTCACTACAAAATATGTCATCTTATAGTGTGCATTAAACTTTACCTTCGACAGAGTTCACCAATGATAACATCACAATCACCAAGAAGTTCGATATCAAATGTTAGATGTTTTAAAGGTTCCCTATTTATTAAAATCTGTGGGACATGATTTGGTATTGAACCTACAAAAGAAACAAATATAAGGTAATCAGAACAGAAATATGAGAATTTCAATATACCATATTAAAAAAAAAGAATGAAAAAAAAAAAACTACAGAAAAGTGTAAGTGAAATGGTCCTTAAATTAGGTGCTTATATTAATCTACAGTTTTAAAATTATTTGCAGCACAAAGCAAGTAAATGCATATATATATATTTTTTTTAATAAACTCATCTGGTTATTCAAAACCTTTAAATTTGATATACTAAAAAAAAAATAAATAAATAAAATACTCTAAATAACTTTTGCACAAATGGATATAAAACTTATTTTTGTGTTTTGAGATAAAACTGTGTGTGTGTATTTAATAGCTTATTGACAATCAACTTGAAAATTTGATGAATATACAATCAAAACAGTATTAACTATATTTTCTATAATATACATAGTTTTAAATAACAGATGATTTCTAACACTCATTATACACTAAAGGATAAATGATCTATAATGATGCAAGAATTACATTTTGAAAAATTCAGAAGACTACGAGGGATTTTTTAAAAATATTTTTTTCCCCAATTTTTGTATGCGATTATGTTGTTTGGGGTAAGTTCTCAACAACTTTTTTTTTTTTTTGAAAAAATTGTTAAGATATTTAAGCTTGTATTTCAACATCATAAAGAGATTGACTTATTAATTAAAAAATTAAAATTATTTAATAAACTTAATAAATGATTTGTCTTCAATTCCAATCCTAAAAATATTATTTATATACCTAGATAAAAAAATTTTAAAATAGTCCTAAAATTTTAACAGCAATGGATAAACAATTGTATAAGAGCAATCATATTATTAATTGAAGATTTAATAAGGTAATCTTATATTTTTTGATAACTCGTAAACATACATTTTGATAAGTTGCATAAATTGGTATTTTTTTTTAAACATCGAACTTAATAGGGAAAATAAAAATTTGGGGGAGGGGGAATTTTGAGTTTTTTTTTAATTTTTTATTCTGAATAATCAAAATGAATGCTTTGTTTCAATTTTTCATGATAAATTTGTACAATAAGAAGTTTTATTTTCTTAAAATATGTATCTCAAAGGAGAGTTTGAAATATAAACCTAAATTTTATATGCTGCATGCAATCATTCCATTTTGTAAAAAAAAAAAGTATCATTACATATGTAAAATACATTTTCCACACATTCATTTTCTTTTTATGTTGCAAACTTAGTCAAAACACTTTAAGATATATAGTGTTATTACAAAAATTTTAAAAATGGGAATTTTATATATACATATATTTTTTAATCAGAAATGCTACTTAGAGTTGAATTATGATGCATAAAACATATGCTTCATAAATTACTTTAAATATAAAGCATTTTTTTAAAAAGACAAACAAATTCAAATATGCAAATTAAAAAAAATGAAAGAAAGCAGAATTTCTTACTGGGAATCATTGCAACTGGCCGTACTTTAAGCGATGAACCAATTACAATAAGTAGATCACACACATGCTTGTCATCATTCAAACATTCATGAAATTCATCAGACAAACCTTCTCCAAAAAACACTATATCAGGTTTCATTATTCCCCTTTCACCAAGTTCAGCAGGACAAACAGGACAATAAGGTATAGTCTAAAAAAAAAAAAAAAGTTTTAGTAACAGAATATAAAATTTATAACAATTACAATCAAGAGTGAAAAAAAAATATCTTACTTGATTAAAAATGTCTTCCTTGATAACAGATGAATCTACTTTATAACGGCATCTGGTACAAGTTGCGGTGGCAAATGAACCTTAAAAAAAAAATTTTTTTTTTAACTTCTAATTATTATGTTTAAAAAAAACTCGATTGTATAGGATTTAAGATGAAATAATTTAGTTACTTACTAATACAGGATTTGTAATCAATCATTTCTTTCAGTTAAAAAATAATCATACATGAAATTTCACTACATCTAAATGCTGATTTTATATATATAATTTCAATTTAGCTGCATTCTTAAAGTAATTCTTTTCCCCTCAACTGAAATCCAAATCTTACATCCGACCTGCATATTTTTCCTATTCCATAAGAAAATACAACAGAATTAGCAGCTACATGAAGTGTGTTGTCAAATGCAATAGCAATTATAGTTACAAAACACATAAAGCAGGATAATCCTATTAACATTTACATTTTTCATACTAAATTATGTTAGAATAAGTTTAAATTTTACAAGGTAACAACGAAATTGAAAAAAAAAAAAAATCCCTGCCTACACTTGCAACATTTTCTGACTTACATTTCTTAATTATTTTAAGTGACCTTCTCCTACTCAAAATCATTGGATGTATACAACAAATACATAACATGAATGATCAAAAACACTTGCAAGTTATTTAATATCAAAAAGTAATTATTTCCAGGAATTTTAATGTTTAAAAAGAACGAACATCCTAAAAAATTACTGAAAGAGTATATTATATTTATGCAATGCAAAGAACTAGAAATCTTAACAAAATACTTTTTTTCTAAAACCGCATAAGAATTCTAAGAAATGATAAAACTACTTTTTGAAAAAGTTAAAATAATTTAACATCAGAGGTTACGGTCATCGCATAAAATTCTAAAACAGTTCAATAACAAATTACTGCTCTCTGCATAAGTATCAGAATTGCATATTGCAGCATAAACATAAAAATAGTATGAATATACACACTTATAATATACACTTTAGCAAATGTTTAAACAAACATAAAATAAAACAAGAAAACTGCTCAAGTATTTCGTTAACATAAGAAATTTGATCTTATCAAAAACTTCCATTTTTATACATAAAAATTTTTAAAATTCCATTACATCAGATACAAGATATAATTTAAAGACAAAACAAGTAAAAATTCTTGCCTATAACAATTAAGATGCAAAATAATAATAATAATAATAATAATTAATTATTAATTTTCAAAACTAAAATATCAATTATTAAACTAATACAAAAATACTTCAATTAAAACAACCAGTCTTGTTTTAAATGGATTTAAAAATTTTTTTAATCTTTTAGTAAAATTTTTAAGTCTTGCAATTTCTTTCTCAACTCACCGTCATTGCTGCCTCATGCTATTTTTTAAGCTAATACTTTACTTAATTCTTTCTTCTCTTCTATATAGGCTTCATATTAGGCTCATAAATTCTTCTCATTTCAAATCAATTGTTTCAACACTTCAAAAATTACTTATTCCACTGTTCGCTTAAGTGTTGTCAAACAATTCTTCTTGCAAAGAACGTTCTTTCATATTCTACCACAGATAATATTTATTATTCAAAACTCCTTTAACATTTATTACGGTTGCCATGAGAAAATATCATTATCACCTTTATCTATTGTATAACATCATTGCAAGTTTTGAGAACAGGTAAAACTAAAATTTATTCTATTCTTTGAAAAAGTGAAAGACCAATTACTCTGAAATTTTCAATACATATGTTGTTGGCAATATTCGTCAGCTTATCGCTTTTAATTCCCAAAAATTGCCATAATCTTAAAAGAAAGCAATCCTGGGTTACTGCTGTAAAGATTGTTTGGGGATATTATGTTTAGGATTACATAAATGAGTGCATGAAATCGCCGATTAGAGCCATGCTTGGTCCATAATGCTGTGTTTCTAATTTTTAGATATTTTTACAAATTTCCCCGGGTTTCTAGATTGATAAAATCCACTATTTTGCTCCAATATCCTGGTTCTGTGTCCATCTTAAAACTATCGTTAAATTCCAAAGTAAAATATTAAAAAAATTTCATTATAAGAATTAACCTGACTGAAACAATTTTCTATATTCTAATTTTGAACTTTAATACATGGTCATTCCATATGCACAATATATAAAGAAAATGCACATACTATAACAATATTAGTAGCTAAAGGAATGTGATATTTTAATAGTAAAACAGAAGTTAAATGTTCAGTTATAAGAGGTAAAAGTGAACCAATAATTACCATGACAAGTAATAACATTTTTTATTCCAGCCGCATGCTCTAAGGTATCAATATTTTGGGAATAATTTCTCAATAGTTTCCCTTGTTTTTCAAGTAGTTTTATGAATCGATGGCTAGGCGATGGCTGAAATTGTCCAGGATAAATTTCCTACGTGAAAGAAGGAAAAAAAAGTATAAATATATTATAATATATGAATTTGAAATCAGAATATAATGATTAAACAAAAATAGTCTGAAATTTTATAACTAGATATTTAAATGAAATAATAAAACCAGTATAGTATACTTCTAAAGTACTAAAAATATATCATTAAAATATATCTAGGACTGCAAACTTCATATTAAGTTAAATAAAATTTGTAAAACAAATCCTTCTAAACAACTTATATATAAAACATTTGTGTGTACTCTATAGTCTAAAAAGAAAACTAGCAAACAGACTTTATTCAAATTTTGCATATGGATGTATTGTTTGGCAATGGATTCCAAAATCCTCTGTGCTTTTACGAATGCATTAGGATGGGTTTAATTCGACAAAATAAGGGTAAGAGGAAAGGAGGAGATGTTTACATTTAATAATAAAAGCCGTTTACATTTAATAATTTGAGCCGTTTGTTTCTGATCGAAACCAACGGCTCTAAAATAATATTCTAACTTTAATAATTGCCAGTAGATATCAGCACACTAGTTAATATTCTTTTTATGTACAAAATATCCTTTTTATGTACAAAATCATTTTTAATGCTTTTTCTCAATACTTCCCAATTAATTTTTTTTTTCATAAAGCAAAAAATAAACTCAAAATGCATTCATAAATTTATTGTATGAAAGCTGTCTATAACATATTTTTTTCAAATCAAATTGCGAAAGAAAAATTCTTCATATTTGACAACTTTTTATGTGGTTTCAGAGACATACCACTGCACACCTAAAGCATGAGATTCTCCACCACTTGAAATGCATTAGCGAAAAAGATTGGTTTTCTTTCCTCTCACTCGTTTAGTCACGGGGCTGATAATTTATGGAGGTTTTGTCAAGTGCTTCGTAGGTAAGGCATTTATTTACATTTGAGTAAGGTTTATACGAATAAGATGGTTGAAACTTTCACTTTTCAGTGGATTCTTCTTGTATAAGCAAGTAACCATATTATAGGGATGTTAAATATATTTTCAAATAAATAATAATTTTCTTAGTTTTGAAATGGTTAATTTAAATAGTATGTTTCTTCATAACTTGAATATAGTGTCGATTGTACTTGAAGTCTAAATGCCAAAAAAGGGTTTAATTTAATATTTATTATTAAAATTGTTTATTTTTCCTCCGTAATTTTTTTTTTCTTCATGTTACAAGATTGTATTAGACCATTGATCTATTATAGGCCAGACTGACCTACAGCTACCAAATTTGGTACATGTATACCTTGGAGGTCGGGAATGTGCACCTGGAGTCCCTTTTTTTGAATTATTAATTGGACTTTTAACTAATTAAAAACTAACTTTACTGCCAAAAAAATTCTTTTCATTTTCCCCATTGTCAAATAAGTAAGGCTTTAGTTTTTTTTCCCACTCTAATCAGACTAGGCTTAATATTTTACGGTTGATTATTTCAAACGATTCTGTTTATTTTCTTAATGTTTCATGCCTTTAAAATTAAACATTGTTAATTAATCAAACTTTCAGATTCATTCTGAAGTACTTTTAAATTAAAATAAAACTGAATAAAGGAAATTAAAAATTTCTAATCTGCATAGTGTTATCCCAACTCACGTAGAAAAATTCATGTATTTGTGTTACCATAACAGGCGTTGAAAATTCACGCATGCGCATTGTGTTCTGATTGTTGAAAACTATTTTCAACGGTTGCGGACTTGATTTAAATTATTTTTAGATTAGTTGAATGCTTTTGTAATTAAATAGTATTTATGTTAGTTATATATATATTTTTTGCATATAATTATATTTTTAAGTACATCGTTTTTTTTAAGTAGATTTTTAACCTGTTTTCGACCGATTATTCTAAACGATTTATTATCTTCTCAGTATTTGATGCATTTAAAACTAAACATTGTTAGTTAATCGATCTGTTCATGATGAATCTGAGAAAATTTTGTTGAAAAGCTTGAGATATTATATAAATTAATAAATATATTCTTTAGTGCCCATAAGGTATAAATACTCAGCGATTCTATTTTCAGTACTCCTATTTTAAAAAATGCTTTGTTTCGGTAAAAAAATGTTCTTATATCATTTGCACTTGAACCATTTTGTATACTGTTTATTATGCAATTAATTGCTATTTTAATTAATATAAAAAATTGCAAGAAATGAGAAGTAATATAATAGACAAAAATTTTGTACATCATGAATGTGGCATACTTATTTCTAAAAAGCTAAGTTCTTGTAAAAAAAAAGTTTATGATGTTAATTATATAAGTTTCAATCTAGACAAATACAAAATATTAATTTACCTTCGCAAATTTAAAAAATGGCCTGGGATCGCGTCGAAAGTAAACAATATCAAACATTGCTTGAGGATCTGGAAGGTCTGGATAATCTTTGCTCAAACGAGCATATATACCATTTCTAGAACGAAAGTCTGGAATACCACAGGATACAGATACCTGGAAAAAACAATTAAAAAATTGATTTTAATATATAAAAAAGTCAAAATTATGAAACTGTTTATAAGAGTGTTAATAAAAACTAGATTAGATTCTTTAATACAAACATTCAAATTTATTGGAAAATTAAAATGTAATATATATAAATTTACATAAAACAGCAGGATGCAGTTTAAAAATTTAATTTTTTTATGAATTAAATGACATGTTAGTGCTCTATCACAAATGCTGTTAAATTTATTTAAAATTATATTCACAAGATGGAACAAAAATACTATATCATTTTGACATGACAGGTTTGGAATAAAAAAAACCAAATGAACTTCATAAAATAATCGTTTCAAACATAAACACCAAGAAGTAAAATAAATTATTAATTAAATAAATTTATACAAAAAATGCTCAAGATAATAAAAATATAGAATTTATAAATAAAAATTTTCAAAAACAATATTTCCGAAAACGAGAAAATCTGTATTTTTATAGAAACTTGTCCGATTACTACTCCCTAAATTTTAAAATTTCTGTTTTTGATGGTTTATCTGATCAAGCACAAATGAAAATTCAATACCACAATAAAAAGTTATTCATATCAATTATTATAATTTGGTTTCAGTACCAAAATTTAGATAACCATTAAAACAGAATGTGTTTAAAAACTTAGAATTAATTAAAAGATATGATTATCTTTCATAATTTTAGTTTCTAACTTATCATGCAAGGGTTTATTATTAGTAGTAGTAGTAGCAGTAGCACCACCACCGAGATCCTACTTTGATAGATGAAAAATTGAAAGCCCTCTCCAAAATAATTTACATTTTATGGATGTAAAAATGCAAATTATAAATTTAAATAAAATATTTTTTTTTTTTTTTACTATAAACAACAAAAAAAATTCTGTGTTTTTTGCAAAAAAAAAAAAAAAAAAAAGATTTAAGTAACAAGCATTAAAAAAGCATTCCTTATAGCATGACAATTATACTGCATAAATATACCCACACGCAGTTAATAAATAAAAATTTACAGTTCGAAGTGGATTCAAGATCATAATGAATGTGTCTATCATCGGGCATTATGCAATTATTACTAGATGCAACACTAGTACAAAGTATGACTGCACACTCATGTCATAAATACATCCATATTGTTTAAACAGTCGTTTAAAAAAAACCCAAATCTACAAGAATTTCTAACTTTACTTAAGACCTATACTATCCAGAATAATAACAGAAAATGCAAGAGATAAAAATGAATGTGTATTAGCATTCAAACAACTGAACTGCATCAAAATGCTATTTACTTCTTTATATTTAAAGATCATTTTCCAACAGTACAGCCACAAATCCTTTAACTATGATTTTAAAATGCATATTATTGTTCTGTCTTTAATAATAATTTTAAAAAAGTTGTAAAGTTCTGTAATTTAAATACAGTCTCTTCCAAGGTTCACCCTTTTAAACTTATTTAATTAGTCTACATTACTTTTTCTTTTCTATTTCCTTATATCATTTTAAGCTTGTAATCCTTGCTCTTCTATGCCTGATATATTTAGAGCAGAGATTTAATATAATCTTAATTCTCTTGTTTAGAAATTCTCCATACCATCAATTTTTTTCAAATCCTAAAATGAATGCAAAGCTATATATATTGCAAATATTTAGAAATATTTCCCTTCTTTACTCTTTTTTAACATTTTGCCACCTTTAAAAAATCCTATTCTAACTTTTGGATATTTGTATATAAATCTTTGTTTGAAAATTTAAACTCAGAAATATTAAAATACTGTTAAGTCTTTAAGAACACTTTTCTTTCATAGCACTGAATTTTCAAATAGCCAATGACCACTCTATGTTGGGCAAAAAAAATGACAGAAGTTGGCAGCCTCTCTATTTAATATACTGAAATGTACACCCATATTGAATAAGCTAGAAAATTTGATTAGTGTCTTATATCCTAAAAATGAGTAAATTAATAAGAGAAATAATGATTTTAGTCTTTAACATATTCAGCAAATGAGGAAACTTTATATAAACACATAAATAACTTAATAGGTTTTTTGTGTGTGTGTGCTTCATGGGTTTTTCCTCTTGAATTTGCTTCTCCTTTCTCATATTTAGAGACTAATTTTATCGAGAATGCTTAGAGACTTATTTTATCATCAGGGCTCTTAGAAGATTCATCAGAACACAGTGATAAAATATTTTAAAGAAATAGATGAATAAAAAAGTGGATCTGTGAAAGGATTTAACAAAGTTATGGAATTTCAGCAAAATATTTTCATTTTAGGATTCTCACACTAAATGTGTAAATGTGTGTGATATATTTACAAATATAAGCGAATCTATCAAAAATTAGACTATGCATATCAAAACGCCTTTAACATAAGGAGAAATGCTGAGCAAAATTAAGCAAGAATATTTTGTGGCACCACAGGAAAACTTAATTTGCTGCACAGGAATATTTCTCAAAAAGTTGTTTTTTTTTTATGTTCTTGCAAAAAAAATTATGAAAATAACTGTTTCTCAAGAAGTAAATGAAAAATCAAGTACTTCCAGGGCCACAAGTACAGCAAAATAAAATTCAAAGAATTCCTAAGGAATGAAGTATGAAGTAGTATGAAAGTATGAAGTAGTAATCTTCATATTTTAAAAATAACAGGTTATTGAAAAATTAACCTCTTTCTGTAATAGAGGGAAAAGCAAATGATGGAACTTAAATTTGCCCATAAAGCAATTTTTTTTTACTCGAGATTAAATAAGGAAAAAGGAAAAATAAATCAACCACGCTTTAAAGGATGTAATCACAATCACCACAACAGAATTATATACATATATAACTCTTAAAATGAAAACCAATTATAAGAAAGTCCTATTTAATTTTATTACTCACATTTTAAATACCACTAATACAGATCAACTCAAATGAAAATACACATGAACTAACAAATGCATTACTATGTTAATAACAAAAATAAAATTTCAAATAAAATAAATGCATAATAATAAATGCACTAATAACATTAAAGCAAATTATTAATAAATAAATAGAAAAGTTTAAAAACAGATTTGTTACTTTAATAATAAATAGATATTATCAACAGTTATTCCATTTTAACCTAGTTATACCATGTTAAGAAGTTCATAATACATTAGTCCTTATCAGTTAAACTGAGCATATGAAGTAAATGCAAGCAGTGTAAATTTAAGCACTTTGCAGCTCTAGGTACTTATGAAGCTGCTTTCTTTATATCAACAGGATTTTTTATAACATGCTAATGATTTATTTCAGGTTCATATTTTTGATACTGGGGGAGGGCATAGACAATTTTTTTTTTTTTTTTTTTTTTTTTTGCCAAATCATACTCCAAACATAAAATAAAATCATATCAATTTCCAATTCAATTTTTAAATCATTTTATTGCAAAGGCATAAAATTTTTAATTGCTTCCAACATTGAAGGGAAAAAAAAATTTACAATTGCTGCCATATTTCACACAAATATGAATCAAGGTGCTGCGAAACAGTGTCTCGTGCTGTTTTTTATACTATTTTATACTTCTCAACATATGCTGTACCATTTCAATGAGACACCCAGTTTCTGGATCAACAAAGTGAAGCATATAGATCTCAGTGAAATGTTCATAGCCAAAATTTTTTCCATTCATCAGACTGATGTACCTTCCAGCAATTCGTGTAAATGGTTCCTTGTATGACATTTTTCTTTCTTACAGCCAATAAAGTTGTCACTAATCTGGAACTGCAACTAAAAAGCATTCTTGAATTCTCTGCACAACCCTTAGAAAACTCATTTTTTAACTAAACCCCACAGAATGCCGCTCTTTCTTTGAGTGAAGAGGCTTTTGGTTATTTTGACAATCTTGTTACATCTACTGATTTTCACTATTAGCTGTGCAATTAAAACTGCAGCACAAACATCTAGTATGCAATTATTTCATCAACAGTTGCCTTATATTTCCTATCAAATTGCAATTCACAAAATTCTTTTGATAATATCTCTAGGTAGCAAATGTAGATAATTATCAAGTGCGAGGAAATGGAAATTTTATAACCTTCAATCTGATTGTACTTTCTAAAACCTTTTATTTGACCACAGGATTCTTTTGTGCAACACCATTTTGCAATGTTTCATTATAAAACTCAATTTCATTCGATATCCTTTCAATCACAATTGTACATTTTTAATTAGGCCTCTTCTTTGAAATCAATAGCAAAATTGCACACAAAAAAACACAATCACAGCCATGAATTGTGTGGTAGGTTTACTACAATTTTATAGTTTATAGAAATGTGGTAATTTTTTGTTGCATTTTTATGTCCTTCCATAAAACAGAAACATACTATACTTTTTCATCAACTTTGCATATATATATATTTATAATTATGAATACAGATTCCCTGGCATTCTTATTTGTGGACAATAATATTGAAACAGTTGTATGGAATTACAGCTAATAACTAATGAAATATACAGAAAATCTGATTATGATGGCATCAATGCTATCCTAATATTATATCATTTATAGATTTTGCATTTTTACAAATTTGGCAATTAGGAAAATATTCATTAATTGAGCAACGTATGACTTTCTCTAAATATAGCAGCCCCAGTTGTCGAATTAAAAATCCACCATTGAATGGAGTCATTTTAAACAAAATTGCAAAATATGTCTAGTATTTATATTTTAAACAAATCTCTGAATAAGCTGATAAAACAAACTTCAAATACTACCATAATAGAGTAAATAAGCTAAACAGCAAATAATACATACACCTGCTCCTGTCAGCACAACTATATTTTTACAAGTCCGCAGCAGATTTACAGCATCGTCCAATGTATTTATATCTGTCAATTTTGAACGCTTAGGTTCATTCAGCATATTGATAATATATCTCCACAACAAGCCATCATTAACATTTGGGGGAATAAGTGTCCCTTTCGGTAATATCTCTCCAAGTATCATTCTTGGGTCCATTCCACAGTTCTTTTGCTTTTGAATCCAGGACTCTTGGTCTGAAATTTAAAAGATAAAATTAACATTTCTTTAGATTTATCAGAAATAGAAATACAAGATATAGTTATACAATATAATGGAGCTTATGGTAATTTCAGATAAACAAATTTGTATTTTAGATGGCAAGTAATTTCTAACATAATTAGTGCTAAGTTATAGATACTGTTATAAGTTTTATAAAGTGTAAGTTTCCAAAACATTACATAAGATATTACAAATATTTTAAAATTTCTATTAAAATTGTAACTGAAATAGGTATTGGATTTCACAGTTTCAATAACTGTTAAGCTAACTTAGACAACAATATAGAAGAAATAAAGAAAAGTCTAGTAAATATTTTTTATTACTAGGTTAGATTAACCCAATCCTATTTTCATTATCAATCTCTATAACAAATAAATTCCATCACGAAATTTAAAATTGAGTTAAGACAATTCTTTAGTAGGCAAATCTAAATTACAAAATGAATACAGAAATCAAAATACAGATTAGCTTCAAACAATAATTAGGAAAAATATTATGTATACAATATAAAAATTATAGTGACAATGCCTAATTTAATGTTTGCTTTGTTTGACAATGCTTACTTTTTTTTTAATCTAGCAAAACTCTCTCTCTCTCTCTATATATATATTCTTTTGAAATTTAATTTTTAAAAAATATACACTTTATGGTCAGTTAACCAAGTAATTAAATTCGTTTAGCATTGAAATATTTCATCATACCTAGTTAACAAGATTAAATTTCGCTTCCAACCTATTTGTACCAACACAATAGCAATATTATTTGCTAAAAGATGTGAATCAAGAATTAGACCTCCCCTCCTCTTTCTATTCCTATCTGTACTAATCAACACTTTTTTCCCCTTGATTAAAAATACAGTTGCATCAGTAAAATACAGTTGCAAGGCCAAAATGAATTTTGGACAACAATAAAGATTGGAGAACAAAGAACCTCATATCGAAATAAAGATATTGTAAAGATTATAAAAACCAATATACAACATACATGAAAACTGAGAAGTAGATAAAATTGTAGGGAAAGGCATTCCAAATAGATCAAATTTCATTCAGAAAGAGAACAGCATGGAAGGAATGAGTAATATGTAATAAAATGAATGTCATTTTCAAAAAAGCTACATAAGTTACTATTCATATAAACTTGAATAATCAGCATTTGTTTTAAAAATAATTTTGCATGGAAATATCTTTAATCTGGCAGATATTTCTTGTTATTACACATTTTGTTGATTCCTAATAGAAATTATCAATTCTGTTTGGATATTTGTAAAAAATAAGTTTAACATGCATTGAAAAAAAGTTGAATGTTAAAATTAAATAGCTATTCATAATGTTATTTTTAAAAATCCATATTATTTTTGCAAAAACTTTTAAAATAAGATTTTAAAAAAGTTATAAACAAGTAAAAATTAATAAAAACTGCCAAAAGCATTACAGCCATCATAAATAGTTTTAGCAATTATTTTAATATATCTTAATTTTTGAAAGTTTAAAAGTGAAATTTTAAACATTAACATGCATTTACAATTGTTGGTTATTAAGAATATTGCTAATAATTTACAATTTTCACTGGAGGATCCTTTAACCAATAATGGAAATTGCATTTTAAAAGAGTGAGAAATTACCAGAATTCAGATCCCCGTCTTCACTAATATTTGATAAATCACTTAAGCCAGATAACTCACTAATAGAGTCTTGGTCTTCTAAATCATTATCTTCCGATTCTCTTCCAGGAGGAACCATTTCAGACTGATTACATGCTTCATGACCAAACATATTTGTTGAATTATCAATGACAAAATCTATAACAAATAATGAAAAGAATATATAAGTCCAAATCCGGACGGACAGCAAATATAAATCCTTTAAACTGCAGCTTGTTTTGAGAAGTAATATGAATAATAATAAAGTACCAAAAAAGTACTTCATTCTTAAAATCACATTATATAATACAACTCATATGTATAAACTTTTTGCACTATGTCAACTTTATGTATTGATAGACATTTTCTTTTTAATGTATAGGAAATATATTAAAATTTAAGTCAGAAATAGTTACACTTTCATATATCATTTATCTTCAATCGTTAAATATAACTTCATAATTTATCTAATTTTAATGCAATACTGTAAGGATTTTAAAATTCTACAGTCATTTAAAAACTATCTAATTGAAAGTATATAAAATATTGCATCAAGGAATTGCAGAAAAAGCTAAAGGTTGAAACTAGAATATTAAAAAATCTAGCACCACATTTCACAAAAAAATACAAATTTTTCATTACAGATATTAACTTCTTTCTTAAAATTATGTTCTGAAAATTATGGTTGGACATCTACTTTGCTATGGTTGGACATCTACTTTGTGATTGGATAGTTGGATAGTTTCTAAAAATTTTATATTTTCAAATTTCTTATATATATATTTCAAAAAACAAGTTAAACATTTCCTTTCTTTGGTTCTCAAACGATCTCTTGCCTCTCTGCTACGATGGAATGTGTGGATTATAAGAAAAATTTGGATGAATGCTTTATGAATGACATAAAATATTCTAGTGGATATTTTGCATTGATGTCTGTGTATGGTAAGAAAATTGTTAGATTGGTGTATGAATGAAGGTTTGATTGCTTCAAGTTATGAATGTCCGAAATGTGGAAAGCAAACGAATTTGACCAAGCAACCCAAGCTGAATGATGGGTATGAATGGACGTCACATCCAAACGAATGTGAATGGGTAAGTGAAAATTTTCCGCATTAGTATTTTTGCAGTATTTTAAAACATATTGATATTTTGATATTTAAACGTATTGATATTTTGATATTTAATATGATTTTGATATATAAACACTGATATTTTGTTTACTTTCTCAAAATTGTCTTCACAAAAACCAAGGTCTTGCGATCACGTGCTTCATGGTGACCGCACAGCGCAAGACCGTTGTTGGCAAGTAGGCGATTTTTTGAAAAATGCGCGAAGCGGGGGGGGGGGGGGGGGGGGGGGGGGGTTTTTGAGAGAAGGGGGGGGGGGGGGGGGGGGGGGGGGGGTCGCACCAAATTATGTTCAAAATATTTACATTTCATGATAAAAAGATTCATAATAAACTATATTTAAAATTTTAGATTTTCATATAAGAAATTAAAACTAAACAATGGAACATTTCCATTCAATACATATTACATTCGAGTATCTTCGAAATATTTTCAACTAATTTAAATGCAGAGAGCTATTAGATACCATTATTACCATTCTGATCATTTGGGAAAGCTAACGGTTGAGAACCACTAATCGTCGGGATATGGACACTGTTCAAATCCGACGCATTCAAGCCCGATGCAAGAGATGTGCCTTCATCTAGATTATCAGTAGGACAATCACTTGATGATGTCACTTCTGAAAGTAAAACATTACATGTTAATAAAATTTCTTCAATAATAATTTTAAATTAAAAAGTGTTATATGAACTTATTTCTGGGTATATAAGTCATCGAAAAAAAAAGATAAATTCTTCTTTTCAATATTAAATTAATAAAAACTGTGTGTGAAGTTTACCAATCTGCTAAAAAAGCTGAACATAAATTAGATCTCTATATGATCATTGTTTACAATATCAGGGCACCTCATTTAAAAAAATTCGAAGATATATGCAGTAGCCTTATTATACTTATTTTCCACAAATAAAAAATATCACCATGATATTCATACATCTATAAATTGAGAATAATGACACAAGATGAATATCAAGAACATTTCTTTTTGTAATCACATTTCAGTAAAAAAATATCTAAAAAAAGAATTAAAAATTTTATATAAAGGGTAAATTTACTTTGCATCATAGACTTTCGGCCTCCACTATAACACAAATTATACCAATTAAAAGAAACAAATTTGCACTCATCCAAACAGCTTCAGATATTCACCCCCTTTTTGTTTTTTGAATGTATCAATGAGAAGAGGATTATCATTCATCTTTTACACACACATGGTTTTCATAGATGGCAACAAGAGTAGTAATTCACAACAAGGGCTTCTACAATAGTATTGCCAGCAAGTTATATTATGACATACTCAAAGAAAACCTCTCCTGAAGCGGCATTGTATCAAATCCTAATGGACTAATGTGTCAGCTAATAAATGACACACTGGTATTCCCGGTTGCAAACGTATTGTTAATGGGTTTGTAATAATATCCTCATTTCTGGTTAATTGTTTTCACCATTCATTACATGATATTCCTCCAAATTAGTTATCTGACGAGTAGCTTCACTAATGTATCACAGGATGAAAGTGCTATATGGAAAGCAGTGTCTTGCATAATACACCGTATTCCGATGGTGTCAGCATTATCAAAAGGGACTTATAAATATTAAGGACTTGTCATGCACCCTATGCAGTCATACATGTTATTGACAGTACTGAAATATTAGCAGTACAGGAGCTCATATGGCAAAAATGTCAACTCGTCCCGCATGAATCACTGCTGAGCTGTCGATAAGCAAAGTAACAAGGCATCGCAAAATCCATAATACATTTGGTTAAAATAAACTGAAAAACAGACTAGAAAACTATCAGGGTTTCTATATTGAAACCATCTACTCTTTTTCTACACCCTGGGATCAATGTTTCAATATCAATTATTTATAACTGTACTATTCTATATGAACTGTAATTTTAACCCCGTCGGGGCCAGCCCATGGGAAACAAAGTGCTCTCGCATAACGCTCCGAAACATAATGTAAGCATAATTTTGCAACAAAAATTCATAGACAATCTTCATTTTAATATAATGACTTCAATTTTACAAGCAATGTATGTAATACACAACCACTTAATATGTACAAATATAAAGACTAATATTAGAAATAAATGAAATAAGAAAAACACTCAAGTTTTTAACTATACTCACGAAAACAAATATACGCATGAAAAAGTTATAAAGAGACATATGCTTTTAGAGGAACTAGAGAGGTTTGTTTATACAAACAAATCAATCAAATTTAAAAACCAAGAACAGAAACCAATGCCCACAATATGAAGGTCAAAAGTCATGATTCAATTATTAAATATTTGTCATGACAAGAAAAAAAAAATGATCAAAAACATACAGAATACTACATAGCGAACCCAAAATTGCAAACCACATATCTATTCCTAAATAAACTAACAAGCATTTCATTTTTTACACTATCAGTCAAATTATAAACAAAAACCCAGAGCGATATAAATTATTGCCCTTTAAGTGACTAATCCTTTCGAAAGAGCCGGACATGTTCAGTTTTTTAACAAATTAAAATATCCTGAATCAAATAATAAAAAAAGAGCTCAAAACCGAAAGTACATAGTGAAGGTCAACACTCTGCAAGATATTCTTCGAAATTATAATGAAATTTAATCCCCATCTACTATTGTATAAAAGTTGAAATAAAATGTTCCAAATAGAAATCAAACAGGCTTGATCATGGGCGGATAGAAATGGACACTCATCTCATATATGGGAGAATATGGGTATATGGGCCATGAAGGGAGAATCGCGTAATCATGGATATGTGATAATGGTCCTCAACAGGTTAATATTGTTATTAAAATTTCTTAACATTTGACTAATTTTTTCATTTGGATACAATCCAACATAACGTATAAAGATTAAGGCCCTAAAAATATCTTTGGAACTAAAAGATATTAAGGAATTACATAAAATTATATCAAAGGACTAAGAATATTAATATCCATTTTCCAAGAAAAATGACCATCTCTTTTAAATCAGGTACGATAAATATACTGCTCCATTAATAGTTCAAAATTAGGCACCACTAGATATCAAATGAATCTATTTAAATAAATTAAGAGACATTAATATATGTGCACCAATTACAAGCTTGGTATTTCTCTGCAACTGCTTCTTTATACTTTTGTCCTCAGCAAATGCACTCATCTGCCAAACTGAAGACTACCCACAAATTTATTAGAGCCAGAAAATACTATTTACTCTAAATAGAAAGATTAATAAATTACATATTCAACAAATGTACAAAAACTATTTATGTCAATTTTACTATTTAAAAATTCCCAAAAGAAAACATTGCAAAATAATGCTGATAATCTTCATACCATTCATTCCCCCTTCAAAATTTTATCCTTTTATATATTTCTGGCCTTTAATTTCCAAGTAATAATTATCAATTTAGCTTTAACAATATCCCTCCATATAGATGCAGAAAGTGACTCAAGTAATTTCAAATCCAATAACAAACAGAATGAATCAAAAGCAATGATGTAACAAAATAAGTAAACTATCATGCCATCAAAATTGAGCATTTTTATTATTTAAATTATCTCTACAAAATTAAACTGAATGTATTAAGGAACATGTAGCACTCATCATTAATCTGTTTAAAACATCAAATGGAATACTAAGTTATGGAATATGATCATTTCTACAAATGGCAACAGTAAAAACCCAACATTACTCTTGTATTATTATTAAAAAGTTGTTTTAATATACATGATACTAAATGAAAACTCTATACTAATTCCTCTTCAAATGTTTATACATTTACAAGGAAGGAAGGAAACCTGTAATGTAAGTCAAAAATATGTCTATAATAAGAATGAAAATAACATATGTTGTCATTTAATGCAAGTTTATGAATAAATACCCTATGAAATGAAAAGAAATAGTATAATTTTCAAAATTGGCAGTATTTAATCCAGTAGATATCGACATAACAAATAATTTAAGTAGAATATCAAAATGTTTGTTAGAAACAGCAATTAATTTTTTAAAAGAAAATTAAAAAGTGTAAATTTTTATTTTATTAAGAATTGTTTTAAAAATAAGAATTTATTAATTGCTTAATTTTTTTTATTAAACAGATTTCCTTTAACTAACAATTTTGATATTGAGTATCTTTTTTTTTTTTTTAAACACTCTTAGTACCGACTAAAAAACAATAACAAGTAAGATAAAAAAAAATGAAACAAAGCTAAAAAAACAAATCAATGTAATGTTTAAATTTTATAAAAATTATAGCAGTTTGGAAAAAATTGTTAAATTAATACATAATTAACAATCTAGGTAGAAAATATTTTAGAAGCAATATTTATTAATTGATCTTACTAATAAAGCTAACTCATGATCTTCATACTAAGATTTCTAATACATTTTAGTCGCATACACAGAATTCTTATATGAATTACGTCTAAGTTGCAGCTCTCTAATAAATGATAATTTCTATAAGCTCGTTCTTCTATGCCAAATTTTAAAAAATAAGAAGCAGCTTATTTAAAAATCAATAAACAATGAAAATGAATTAAAACAGAATATCAAAAATATCAATACCTCACAAAGATGATTATCATTAACCACCTATCAAAGAAAAACTCAAAATATATAAAAAATTAAATACTTTATTCGTTTATTTTAACAAGACATTAAGAACTGTATCATTTATAATCGTTAATATATTCATTTCTCCATTTTATTCTAAAACTTAAGAAATTTAAAATGATATATATCATTTTAACCTACCCTTGATAGGTTCGAATTCCACAGCATAATTAAAATATTTTCATTCTGAATTGTATTTTCAGATCACTCATAAAAGCATGCAAGCATGTTATGAAATTTTCTATTTGATCTATGATTTTTTTAAAGTTGAAGCTACAGAGAAATAGGGCACATTTATATAACATTTTTCAATTAATATACATTTGATTGTCATTTTAGTAACATTGCATGACTAAATTAGTTTTCTTATATCTTGCATGATAAAAATTAAACAAAAGATCCCAACTTTTATTTTAAATGAAAACTCATTAGTATCAAATTATGTATTCTACTTTCAAATATATGCAATAATTTTTCTTATCTAGCAACCTTGAGAACAAATAAACACGGCTGTCAAAATCTGAAGAAAAATTATTGGTAAAATTAATTACTAACACTATAGTTATATATTTAGATCTAATTTTTCTCTTTCATACAACAAATAATTGTTGCTAAATTTCAAAATTAATTAAAAGGTCCCAGTAATTTAAAAAGTGTCAGCTGAGTTAAAGATCAACGATCTGACACGACCTCGTGCAAGCGAATATCAACAAACCCTCCAACAACTCGTATACAACCAATGTGTGACGTCACAGATGAGAAAAACTACAGTCCAACAGAAACGACCATGTTACCGAACGAGAGTTAGGCCTAACACAACACGTACACAGATTTATCCTCGAACCCAACGACCGTCCATCGAGGAAGAAGGACCTTCATCCCCTTCAAATGGCAGATTTGGAATGTTCATAAACCGCCATCATTAACAGGAAAACAACTTACCATAGGGATCCTCCTGAACTCCAGAATCTACACTAAACCTTTCCTCGGACGACACGGATTCATATGATATTAAAGTTTCACTCTCACAAGGTGAAAATTCAAGCCTTGGTCTTTTGAAAACAGGAGCCGCACATGAAGCTTGCATCGCGTCGGCCATCTTGTAGGTTTCAGAATAGAAATGGCTACTGAACGCAGACGCAAAGAAAACATGACGTCACATTACATCCGGGAATTTGAAACGTCAAAAGTCATTACTACCTCTACAATTTTTAAAATGTATTCGATAGATGGCGCCAAAACATTTCAAAATTGTGATATTTCTTGATTTCATTTTCTTCTTTTCCACGTGATTTTCTTTAAGATATATTTATTACAAAACAAAGTTTGAGAAAGAAAACTAACAAAATTAACTGAATCATAAAAATGCTAATAGTTCTCATTATTTTGAATTAATAAAATTAAAAAGGAAATAAAAACTAATTAAAGAAGCCAGAAAGTTTTAATTTTAAATTTTTAAAGTACTGAAAATTTCAATGAGCAATATCACTATTTTTAAAAAAATATTCAAATTATTTAAACCAACGAATATTTGTTTATTCATGTCAAATGTGATACACCTAAAAATCATGCTCATATGAGAAAATATTTGCTTTCCAAGAAGTAAAAAAAAAAAAAAAATGTGCCAGAATTATCAATTAAAATCAATGGGCCCAAAACCATTACTTTCTTGTTCCCAAGTAGATATTTTTCATATATTTCAAAATTGTTTCTTTTAATTCCAGTATGATCAATAAGCAATTTTAAAACAAAAACATCGACTGCTATTTCAAAATATGAATTTCTTCTATGTTAATAAATGTATAATATTTGCAAAATTGGCCACTTTTCAGTTATCAACGAGTACAGAAAAATCCTTTTGCTTAAAAAAAATATATATAATCAATACATTTTTACATAGAGTATATAAGGTAATTTGCACGAGCACACACAATTTGCATGAGCACACAACAATGGCTTAAAACAGAAATTCAAGCAGCTGGTACATGAATAATTATTCATAAATGTATGTTTCAAAATTTGATGTTATAGTCATAAACTAAATATATGCAACACTGCAATTTGGAAAGAAATAATTTTTATTAGGTTTTTTTTCCATAAACTATTTTAAAATATGCTTTAATCACACCAAAAAAAACTTTTAGAAACACATTGTTATTCATAAATTTTTCATACACTCAACTTTTTAACGCCTTCCATAAATAGAAAAATAATAACACATTTAAATGTATTTTGACTTATTTTCGAAACTGACAACATTTTAAAAGCAAATATTCACATTCAGATCGAAAAAAATTGATAAAATTTACTAACTAGAATGCATGTTTACAAGCATTTAACGTTTTATTATCTTAACGTATAGATAGCGTCAACTTAAAAATCATATAATTAGCTTCTTACCATTTAAAACAGATTTGGATTGCGATTCCATCATAAAGTATGGCCAAAATTCAAGTATCAAATTGTAATAAAATATGGCTGCTAATCAAGGAAGAATAACTCCCTGCTACATGAAAACTCAAAGCGCAGATGATACTCATCACCAAACAGCTGCTGATAAAACACCTCAATACTTCCCCCGTCTGCAGTACGAGTACACGGCGCGAGGCGGGATCATGCCAACCAAATCGAGAGGTGATAGGCCTCTAAACATCGATTGCGTAAAGATTTAAAATTGTTAGAGCATGCATTGTTAAACTTGTGCTGCCATCTATCAGTTTAAAATTTACTAAAAAGTTCAACGAAAATACTAAATAAGCAATATAAATATTGTATTAAAAATTTGGATAAAGAAAATTAAATGAATACCTTGACTATAAAAAAAAATATACTCACTACTTTCCATATTTGATCGGAAAAATTTCTTTTTGATCCAACTTATATTTCTGCGAAGCACTGAGCGTACAAAAAACGAATTCATTGGCTAAATTTCTTTTATTTACGTTAAATTTAAAATCGTTTTCCAAAATATTATGTGAATAAAAAAAATTTATTCTTTGTCATCTAACAAAAATAACAATTTCAAAAAAGACGCAAACAGGTATTGTTATTTATTTTTCTGCGCACTTCAAACTTTCTAGAAACCTCTCAAGTTTTTTTTTAGTTTTTAATTTGGCATAGACGATTTATAGAATATTTTTTATATCCATTTTATCAGTCATATATGTCCTTTAAAAATCAAAAAAGATCTTTTTATTGACTTCCAAGCAATAAATAAATTTTTATTCCAAAAAACAATAAATTAAATGAGCAAAACTTTAGATGCTCAACCAATTTGAATTAAAGATAATGAATGGCAGTATATAGACCAATTTTGGATTTCAGTCATTAAAAATTAAGCATGTCGCACTTTTAGGCGTCGTCATTTTTTTTTTAATATTTTAGAAAATATTTACATTTTTATTGAATTTGCTGTTTTTCTATTTTTTTTTTTTTTTTTTAGAGTTTATCACATGACAACGGTGTTTTACTTATCGAAAATCCTCGAACAGATTTGTTCTATAAATCATAATTAAGTTCTGAAAATGCATTGTGATTAATTAATTATTATTATTATTATTTTCTTTTGCAGTTCAGAGAAATCCTATTGTGGCATAGCAAGATTAGATAGCATTTGGGAAACAGTATCTTTCCTATCTAGTGTTAAAATGTGAAATAAATTATTTAATATTTTATCTTTGCAGACTCGTACATTGATTCCCGCATTTATGGAACAGTATAATTCCAAATCCTTTAAAGAATAGACAATATTTTTGATGTCTATCATATTCAGATGAGAAAATGTAATTGCACATACCATCTGCATGTACATTTCCGCATCAAATAACAGTCAAGTGTCTGTTACGATTAACACCTTAATGCCTTGTTTTATTTTATGCCACTTTTCCGAGTATAACTTTAGGCTTTTTGCCTGTTAAAATATGGAGGATACAAACAATTGAGGAACGTAAGTCTCTTTCTCTAACCCTTAATAAAACTCTGCGTTAATAAAAGAAAGAATTGTAAAAAATTAAAGATTTTTTAACCTGTCATTCATTATGCAAGATGTTATTTTAGACTTAATTCTAAAAATCCTGAACTGCATATAAATCTACTTATTTATTAGTAATTTTATATAAAAAAAAGACTTAATTTAACTAAAATAAATAACTGTAAATCGATAAATTAAATGAATAAAATATTCTAAAGAAGATTAATAAACTTTAGATTGAACTACTCATAAATAATATTATCAAAAATGAATGATTCTAATGTAAAAAGTAAATGATATAAGAATAAGAATTAATTTTTTAAAGGCAAGAAATCATATCTAATTCGTAATATGCGAAATAAAATTCCAGAAGAAAACAAAGAAGCACTAAAAGGAACAATAAGTTTAATCATTGTCTTATCTTCATGATTCACCATAGATTCAAAATTTGAAATAGCGTGAATCATTTTGACACAAAAGTACTTTTTCTTTTTTAAAACAAAATACTGACTTGGCTCAGTGCAAAACTGCTTTGTTAGAAGAAGTTAGCCTTTAAGAATACCCAAAGAAAAATGCCTACTTAGTTCTGTGCAATGGTTGAGTATATTACCAATTAAAGGTGAATGCCATTTAGCTCTAATCGCGTATATAAAATAACTAATATGTTTGATCCGCTTTTAGAGTTTTCTTAAAATTTTTGACGACATATGTTAAAATAATGCGGATGACAGAAGAACTCAAACCTATAATAGATGCAAGATATTTATAATTACTTTTGATTTAATGTGTATCAAGAAAATCAAATTTTCTTTACGAAAATATTGAAAACATTTAAACATTTTTAGTTAACAAAATAAGCCTCTAATTACCAAAAAAAAAGTTAATTATATTTGAATATAATTTCTAACAAGCCTTTTCAGGCCCGTCACATTAATAGTAAAATGGTACTCACTTCACACAGATCTTTCCTTGTCCTTTAAAACCGTTAATTGTTTATGTAAAATTTATTCATAGAAAAAAATTAATGAAATCCATATTTGAGAACTCTTTGTAGTTCAACTTTTGATTCTATCTATAACTGACTACATTTTTGTATTTAGTGCAACTTCTTTTCTTATTTACTTTCCTTCATCATTTATTTTGATCTTTATCATTGGAGATAAGGTTGAAAGTTGAGAAAAAAGCTGTTGCAGTGCAGGTAGACTTCCGAAACAAATGATGAATTTAATCAAGATTTTCAATAATTCAAAATTCTTTTTAAAAAATCTCTATATTCTAGTATGTTTTTGCAGTAGGATCTCATTTGGAGAAAATTTCTAAAGTTGGATTTCAGACATTTTGAAAGGAGTTTGTGTTTGGAGATTTAATGACATCGTTGAGTGCCTGGTTTGGTGGAATGTTATTAAATTTTTGAAAAAGTGATTTGTCAGTTGGGTTATCTTGTAACAGCAATTTTCCCTATAGACCATTCGTAAACGGGAATTCTTTGGCTGGAAGGATTATTTCTAATAATATTTAGAGGCATGAATTTTCAGGTGAAATATGGAATCTCAAAATAGGTATAATGGTTGAAGCTGCGCACTTTTTCCGTAATTTTCCTTTTCAAGAATACTGGCGCAGTATGGCCAGATATGGTTTTTGCGCCATAAAACACCACAAACCAACCTTTTCAAGAATACAACAAAGATTTTATTTATTTATTTATTTATTTTTGAGATTTCAATCGAAATTGGTGGATAATGGGGAGAAGAAAGTGACTTTTACTGATGTGTTTAAGGTATATAAATTTTCATGTGATGTAAAAAAATAGTGAAATTGATTCTGAGCTTGAAATTAGGTTACTGATTGCTCTTTGGTTTTGCTAATAACTTTAAATATATAAACGATAAACATTTTTTTCGACTTCAATCTCTACATATTAAATCATTTTTTTATCGAATAATCCTTTTAATAAATTATTTCCAAAGGATAGTTCAAGAACAATGATCTTAATAACAAAAGACATAGTTTAAAATCGTCATATCACTTATTAAAAACTTGTTCAATCAGAAGAATCTATATCTTGTGTAGTGCATTGTTCATAATTATGGAAACCACTAAATTGGCTTTAAAAATAAATCCTTCATATACGTTTTGATAACATCGTCTCATACCTCCGAAGTCTATTAATTCTGAATAACTTTGACAAGATCAAACTGAGAGCACTTAAACATTTCTTGTTGTATAGCAACCTATCGTATTTCTCACTATTATATTTCCATCAAATCCTTTTAATGTTGTCTATTTTTAGTCCATTGGTACTTAATACTGTCCATAAGCATAAATTAGCCAATCGGTATAAAGTTAATGAAGTTGGATAAACAAAAGACGGCACGTGAAATGTGAGCTCTGAAAAGTTTTTATGCAATGTAACTTGATATTCTGGAGAGGTCTTGTTGGTTATTTTTGTTGACATGAATCTAATAGCATGTAACAATTTAGATCAGAACTATACCAAATGATCTTGTTAATTTTCTCTCAAAACGTTTTAGTTACTTTTTTCAACTACTTCCTTTTATAAAGTAAACTTCTATATGAGCAAAAATATTTTTCAATATTTCAAACTATCTGTGTCAAACTAAATTTTTATTGCTGTCACTTGCTATGACTACCTTTTCTAGAGACTTCTTTCGAACAAAATCCACATAATATTCTTTCCTTTCCACTGTTAGAAAATGCTCTCTCAATACAAAACACTTCCTGTGCTACATATTTTGATACATATTGTCACGAAGTTGAGAAGAATAACGTCACAAAGTAATACAATATCAAGTTTATTAACTTGAAGCAACTCGTAACATGCAGGTGAAGAATTGATTCCACTGCTTGTGGAACTCAGAATTTATACCTTTACAGAATAATCTAGAATTATAAAGAAGGTTATCGAAAGTTCTACAAGCTTCTAGAACATTAACAAATGAATAATAAAAAATTCAAATTAAATTTCACCCTTTAAATTAAAGCGACTAGGCTGGGATTAGATCCCTTAACTTCGTGCGTTGCAAGCGCGTGCTTTACCTCTGAGCCATACTAACTATATATAGGTCTTCTTTTTGCGACAATATATTACATTCATTTTGATTGCAGTGTTTTGAGAGAAAGTAGATAATATTTATTTTGCGTAAAAATAAATAAATAAAAACCTCAGGTTTGAATCTGAACTAAACTGAATAAATCAAGAAATTGTGATAAGATCTTGTAAAAATGCCTTATATGAAAGCTGTGAGAATAATCAGAATACCTGTTAATAATTTGTAATTAGATATCTTGAAAGTTATTATAAAGGGTTGGTGTATTGAGTTTATAATGGGAAGAATAACCATGTATATTTTTATTAAGATAGTTACGTAATACAGTTACGGAAATTGTACAGAGAGTATACGGTACAAGTAGTCGAAAAAGCTAAATATAGAATAAAAATGCTTTAATCAAATAGAAAACATTAACCATTAACCACGGACACTAAAAATACATACATGGTATAAGCAAAGAACGGCATTTTCAGAACTAACAACACACAAGTAAACATCGAATTGCTAATTAAACAACAGCACCAACATAATCATCAGTGTTCAATGTCACCACTTCGCAATGCGATGAGTATTCCAAAGAGAAAACCGATTCTTGGTGCAGCCGCTCGCCTTAAATAATTTCCATTTAAGACATCAGGTCAAATGAATGTTTCCGAAAGAATCTCTTATTCTCGGTTTCGAATATGGTTATGAATATAATTCTTGCATTTTCCAGAATATTCATTTCTACCATTAAATTCGTCATCAAGATTCGATAAAAAGAGAATAATTGCAACCATAGATTTAAAAAATCTGTAAGTCTCAATTTCTACGATAAAAAAAATAGTTTTAAAAACCAGTATTACAAATTCATAACAATGTGTTTAAAGAATGATTTCACAGTGCAATGAACCAATATTACAAATTCATAAAAAATATGTTTAAAGAATGATTTCGCAGTGCAATGAATGATTTCGCAGTGTATTAAAATTCATAAAAATATGTTTAAATAATGATTTCACAGTGCAATGGACCAATATTACAAATTCATACCTTTAAAGAATGATTTCTCTATAGCATTTAGTTTTAAAGGAAAACAAGCTAGCATGCACTCATCATGCAATTCCAAAAACATTAATGGGGTTATACATATATTAGACAGTTAGGTCCTTGTTTCTGTGTTTGTTTTTATCTTTATATCTAGTACTTTTAGAAAATCCAGATGGGCCATGTTAAAATTCTGAATGCAGCGTTTGAACCAAGGTAACTCTCAGCAACTGGCACTTCAAACGGTTATATAAAAGTCTGATGAATCTTGGTTGCAACAAAATTATGCCTAATTAAAGACATAAACAAAGTCTTGCAATGCGATACATTTTATAGAGATTTTTACATAAATAAAAGAATAGGAAATGCAGTAACAAAAAAATAATCTTTTAATTCTTATTACATTACCGATTTCCTAGGAGAAGCTGAGGAACATGAGTAAAGATTAGAAATCATGAACGTTATATAATTAATGTTTTATTCAGTTTTCAATATAAAAAGTGATAGATAATAAAATGAAAGATAATAGATTTTCTTGTTGAGAAGCTGAACCTTATTTTAGCAATAATCTATACAGAGAGTTATGCTGTACAATGATGTCGTAAGTTTAAATACTAGGATCACTAATTTATGCATATTCCTATTCTTAAAAGAATTTATAATGGTGGGACATTTTGCAGCATCCGAGATATGAAATGTTTTCAATGTATTTCTGTGAATTTTACATTTTCTTCCAACTGTGGAAATTCATACAATAAATTTTTTAATTGAAGAAACTTTATAACTGAAATGGAAATTAAATCCCACTGTTTCCGATAAGTACATTATTTAAAATTTAATCATGTTTCGAATAATATTAAAATCATATGGACAAATTTACGAAAATAAGTCAATGTTTTTCTCACTCAAATATATTTTAAAAATTTTGTTTGGTGTGGCTGGTTGTGGTGTGGGTTTGGTGTCTTAAAATGATTTATTTTAAGATGCAATAAGAATGGAAGGCTTCTGATTCTCCTCTGTGTAGGGAATAATGAATTTATTCATGAAATAAAAATTTTGAATTAATTAAAATGTAAAGCAAAAGGAATGTAGTCAGAGAGAAAATTGTTGAATCGTATAAGTACAATTTTAGAAGAGCCTCACAATCAAAGACTATATCAAATGCCATTTGTTGGAATTCCTGACCTAACCCTAATGATGTAACCCCTTTGCGCATGCGCGCTGGTGACGTCTGGAAAAAAAATTTCCCATGATCCCACAGAGTAAGAGATGTAAGTTTAGGTTAGAGTTTGGATGGATGAAGTGTATGACGGAACCAAAGATGGTTTTGTGCTGTATAAAGAATTCGTGCACGTAAAATGAAATATATGTAAATATTTGTATATAATTATCTGTGCCTGTGTCCTCGTCCTGCAAATAAAAAAGATGACAAAAAATGAGAATTCTTTGATTAATGATTTCAATGTATATATGATCTAATTCACCTTGGAATACCTCGATTCTATTTCATTTAGAAGATCCCGGAATGAGAAAGTAAGAGAGAAATTTTTCTTACATTTCGAGAAATTTGAATTTGGGCCTAGAAATCCCAAAACCATTAATTGAAAAATTATAATATTCAATACGCTATATGCACACAAATAATTTAATCAATGATTAAATGTGAACTTTTTTCTATAATTAATAACGTTAGACCGATTTTCCTAAAGATATAAATATTCTATAAAGGGTAAAGAATATTTTTTAGCTATTAATATTTTCTATTAATTGGAAAAATTAATGATTATATCCTAACATGCTATTTTATTGCTTCATGTTCCATAGACAGTTTCTCAAATCAAATTTCTCATAGGAGCATTTTATTAATACTATCTTAGATGTGGTTAATTTCTAGTTTTAAGCCCAGAGATTCGCCTGCAGAAATCGTAGTTTCATTAAAGGAGAGACAATATGAGATAAGTAACTGATAAAATTAAAATTTTTCCAAACAGAATTAATTGATAAATTTAGAAGTACGTCAATAAGAACTAATTAATAAAATTAGAAGTGTGCGAGATATAATTAACTGAAAAAAAAGGATAGAATTTTGCTCGACTTAAGAAAGTGATAAAATTAAAACTGTGCCAAACATAAATAGGGAATAAAATCAACAAACAAGCAAAAATGAATAAAATTAACACTAAATGTTATTATGTTCTTAAAGGACTATCATTTTTAAGCTGTTAACGAAGAAACAAGCAATTTTAAGCAATTGATAAGCTTGTTTCTTTATTGTCTTTTAAAAATCTTGAAACGTTTCAGAATGATTCAGAAACATTTCAGAAGATTTCATAATAGGGCCAACTAACAATTTTTTTTATCAATTTTATTCAAATTCTGTACATATTACTAAACATTGAAAAAATTAATGAGGTTGAATCATTGACCTTAAACAAATATTACAGAAATTTATTTTACAGAAGAAAAAATAATATTTCTGCAAGATAATTCAAGACTTATTATTCTAGTATATTTTAATTTAATTTTAAACAAAAAAACTTTTTTTTGACAATTTAATAGAAATGTTAATACTTGCGATAGTGGCTATATAAAAATTGTTAAAAAAAAGTACTCGTATTTCTGTCTAATGATCAAGACACGCTAAACAACGCCATGGTGATTTTTTTTTTTTTGCCAATTTTATTTTGTAGTAAATTGTCTAAACGCATCTAAAAGCAAGATATTAAATTTAAGTAAACAGCAACTAAATACAGTGTTGATCAAGTCCATTCCTTAGCTTCAAAAACATAATTAGTTAGTAAAAGTCTGGATTATAGAAAAATTATAGGTTCGAATTTCAGATTATGTTTATTAAATGTATTCTGTTGGAAATGTAGTGCGATGCATGTGGCGGGATAAACAATTGGTAGTGAAGTAAAACTTTCGAAAAAAGAGTTACCAGTTAGCATATTCATAATAATTAAGTCAATTAAATTATTTTCACTTTCAATCGTGAAAATAATTAAAAAGAAAACAAATAAAATTTTGACACATTTTTTTGCAAAAGCTTATATGTCTTAATCTTTCAATTTCAACATTGTTTATATTCGAAATCATTTTGAAAATGTTATTATTCAAAATAATGCTCACAAAATGTGTTCGAGTTTTATTAATTTAAAAAATTTAGTACAAAAATTCACTAATAGATGGCACTTTAACACAAAGGCATTTATTTGCATATATTGAAAAAGTGAAACATAATTTGCATTAATTTGCGTCTATTTCCATTTTTTTTCTTTTTTTGATAAAAAGAAGGCGGATTCTGCACTAACATTAGTTTCTTCTCTGTTCTTCATGCCTACGTTGCAGGAAAAAGCGCTACTGGTGAAATTGTTCTACCAGAACATACAAAACTCCATTGCAGCTCTAAAGAAATTTCGTCATGTGAAGTAGATACGAAGAGGTCCAATGTCTCCAAGTGCCCTACGCAAGATGATGCAGAAATTTGAAAAAACTGGGCAACTTGGCATTCTTGCAAGTAGAGGACGAAAAAAACCCCGTCTTCCAGCGTCGAAGATGTTGCGACCGTTCTCGTTGAAGCCAGCAGTCAGTCGCCACATAATAGTGTGAGTTTGCCAGTTGTTTCCCACGTTCTGGATATGCCGTTTTCAACTGTACGAAAAATTTTACGGCAGATTTTGCATTTTTATCTGAACAAAATCAAGTCTACGCACTTGTTGCAGGAGGTGATTTTGAGTTCCGTAAAACTTTTGCACTTCAGCTCCTTGCTCGAATGATGGTTGACAGAACTTGGCCATGAAACATTCTGTGGAGTGATGAGGCTCACTTTTGCCTCAATGGACAAGTTAACACCCACAACTGTCGAATTTGGGCAGAGAAAAACCCTCACGTTATACAGGAACAACCCTTGCATCCTCAAAAAGTGACCGTATGGTGTGGTTTTACAGCAACTTTATCATTGGACCTTATTTCTTTAAAGCGATAACTTCAAATCTGTTCCATCATAAGACAACGGTACCATGATATGCTGAGGGATATTTTAATCCCAATTCTTCTACAGTGTGGGTGCCTTCAAGACATCGTTTTCATGCAGGATGGTGTACCGCCTCATATTGATCGTCGTTAAAGCGATTGTTAATATAGCATTTCACAGAGCACGAGTTATCAGTCGTTATTTCCCAATAGCATGGCCTCCATGCTCGCCGGTCATCACCCCTTGCAACTTTTGGTTGTGAGGTTATTTGAAGGACAATATCTACCTTCAAAAGTCATCATCTCTACCAGATCTGAAGGAAAACAGTCGGCGTCATATTCTTAACATTTCGACAGACTCATTCCGATCATCTACAGAAAATATGGTTCTCCGATTAAAGCATATTGTTAGAAACCTGTAATTTTGCTTCCCAGCGTGAATAGTGTCATCATAAGAGAGACCCTTTTACAGTCATCTCTATTGGCGTCAGACTGTACAACGCCTGTGTACAGTCTGTTGTCGGATGTCGAGCCAGTAATCCCAGAACTTGGCGACAAACTTAGCGACATGGCGATGACTTTGGCGGAAAAATAGATAATGCTCGAACTTTTGCCGATCCGTTCACCAGGAACTCAGATACACCTGATTGCTCTAGAATCTAGTCTCGCATCCCAAAACTATAAAAGACCGGCACTCTCAAGCTGCGGTGTGTCGTCGTCGTGTGGAGTAGTCGGAGTCGCCGACAAGTAAAGAGTCTTAGAGAGGATAGCGAAGCAACGATGAATTACCAGTGTTGTGTGGAACAAGTACTGAACTGCTGTTTGCCGAATCATGTCGTCGTATATGTTGTGTAGTAGCCAGTTGTGAGAAGTAGTGAGTTGGCAGCTAAAGCGAGAGAAGTTCAGCAGTTGGAGAGACGATAGAGCGAAGCTCCCAGAATCACCTCTTCTGCTGGATTCTGTCTAGCCGCTTCGTGTGCTTTGGACGATTACTACCTGTGGGCTACTGTCTGCTGTAGTGTGCTACTGTGTGCTGCCCTGTGCTCGTCTCTGCTGTAAATGTTTGTCGTCTATGTACTCGTCTTCTTTGTGTTCGTCTCTTAGTGTAAATAAATTTCGTTGTTTTCTACTGACGCCTGCTGACTGTGTTCTCACACCAAGATCACTACCACTATCAAAAGAACCCTGCGGCAATGAGGAAAATCCGTAACAATATTGTTGAAAATGAAGGAAGACATATTGAGAAATTTTAATTTTACTTTATTTAACAATTATAAATCATATTAAATGGTTTTATGTATATTACAACACCACCTAATGGTGAATTTTTGTACTAATTTTTTTATTTAATAAATGTAAAGCGCATCATCTCAATAATCTGTAGTTCAAATTTTATCTCATTTGGATCAATAGAACACAATTTAGAAGCCTCTGAAGTGGGTAACTTTTTTCTTGTTAACCTGTATATATAATAATCATTCTAATCATTAGCAATCAGCTAATTTGGGGTGTACATCTGCTAATAAAATGGTTTAAATGAATTAAATAACTATATTTTATATAACTTGAATCAATAAATGGTCCGATGGGTGACGAATTCTAAATTTTTACATATGTCATCTGCTCTTTGAATCATATTTAACATAATATGCTTGAGACACCAATATTTTAAATAAAAATTGTTGAACTCTAGTCAAGTAAATCAATCACTAAAACTGAATAATTTATGAAATTTGAATATCATTCTTCTATAAAAATTGACGATTTTAGATCATTTCAGCGACCGTCTCAAAGAAACGCTAATCTTCTGCCAAGGTTTTCAACAGCGATTGGCCTCAAATTATGAAAATGTTTATTGTTCTAAGCTATTCTATTCAAAATTTCATAAATGGGTCAGAATTGATCGCAGAAGATAGAAATGTTTATTTATTTATTTAAAAGTTGAAGTATCAAGAGTATTTCGCAGAATATGATTCCTTAGGACCAAAGGACTGTGTAAAATTTAAATTTCATAATTTTTTCATAAGTTCATTTATTGATTGAAGGAAAATAAAATATTTTTATTTACATCATTTAAATATTTTGAAAGTAAAACTGAATTCACGATGAATCAAAGAAATTTTTGTTGAATAATTCTTTAATATAGAATCTAGATTTCAAAAATTATTTTTCAGTGCACATACAACTTCAATGTCGAACGATTCTGCTGTCAATTTTCAGATTTTTTTTAAAAGACATGGTTGGTTTTAGTAAAAAATGTTTTTATATTAATTGCAATTTAACATTTCCACTTTAATTTAAAGTAGAAATTTTATGGGTGCTAACAGAAAATTAGAGAGAGAGAGAGAGATAAGTAGTACAATGAACAGAACTGTTTAAGGCCTACATAATAGTAT
>JAPMOR010102833.1:0-42462 GCA_026543865.1 Argiope aurantia
AAAAAATACAATAATTGCCTTTAGTTTTGGAAAACCTGCTTATTTAATGAAAATTTAGCAAAAATTTTAATGTTAGGAAAAATAGAGTAAGTTAAAAAAATATTTAACTTTTATTTCCCCTATATATAAATTAAACTACATAAAATGTAAAAAAAACATAAGATAATAATTATTTTAAAAAATAAAAATTCTGTGAGCATTTGAAGTTGCCGTTTAGGAATTTTTTTTTATCAAAATTTGTCTATGTTTGGAATTTAAAGTGTCTGTAAAATATGTCTTAATAAAGCCATTTTAAAATCCGCAGTCTATCCTGCCTTCAAAGGTTTTGGATACGTGCATACTAAATTTTATGAAATTTTATTGAATTGATTTCGAGATATCATGTTTTCCGTGAATCAATCACAGTGAAATATTCTTCAGAAAGCGCGTTTTGATATTGTAAATTAGTTCATCCAAATGTGCTGGAAACAAATGCAGTTTCACGCTTTTTTAACAGAAATGCCAAATATAAGCAAACAACGGTTGAGTAGGTAGTGAGTTAATATAAACTTATCAAATATAATTTTGAAGAATTTGATGGAAAAAATTAAATAAATCACGCATTTTCGGTTAAAAATACCGCTGTTCCCAATTTCATTTTTATTTGTTATGCATTATAGAAACTATTATGTCCATAGTTTTGTCTTACATATAATGAACACAAAGTCCTGTTTAGAATCTACGGTTAATTGGACTTTACTATTGGACTTAGAATTTTATATTATTTTCATATCATAAAAAAAAAAATTCCACTTGATTGTGAAGATGCTTTTTCGAGAAACAAGTCGGATATCTTAAAAGGAATAAAAATCATAGAAAATATTTTATTATACATATATAAATACCATCTAGGAATCATAGATCGGAGTTCAGGACAGTGCATGCAAATATTAACACATTAACAAAAATTTCAGCACGCTGATTCCTATATCAGTATCGATCAATCAACATCTATCCTGTAAATTCTTGGTCCGTCGCTCCAAATTCCTGCCGATGACAACTCCGAAACAAATCACATCGATCAAGGCCCTCCGCCGCTCCTCAAGAGGAATTCGATTTCCTCCCTGAAAAGCCTTTCTAAGCAACCAGTTCAAAAGCGAGATTAATGAGAAATTAATTGAAACGCCGGAAGGAAGAAGGGGGCACGCATTGTCCTTTCAGACAGCACAGGACGAGCAATGTTTTCAACAGAATGGACCACGTGTGGATGATCTAATATAGAAATGGAGATATCGTCCTTTGTTGTTATAAATATCAAAGTTTTAATAATTAAATACAACTAAGAAATCTTTTTCAATATTCAGTAAACTTAGATACTGAAAAACTGACCTTTTATGAAATCATTTTTAAGGCATTATTTATATGCAGATCTATTTTAATATAAACCACTATGAATTTGTAAAATATGCTTCACCGAAAAAAGGGCATTGAAAAACAAACCCAAACATAATTTTCAAAGATTCTCACAATAGAAATCTTGTTACCAGATTGTATCCAAACTGAGATAATCATTTAAATAGGAGCCAATATTATTATCAAAAATCCAATAGAACTTTTATTACAATACATCATTTGATAAATATTGTATATGTCGGTAATTCATTAGAAAGTTCAAAGGATTTAAAAAGAGTAATATTTGGATTTTCTGATAAGATGAATGCAAATACAACACGGGATTTGTGTGAAATTTGCTTCAAATTGCCTATACAATTGAAATTTTTTTTTAGATTTCTGTTTGTTTTTTTTTCCCATACGCAACATTTATTTCTTTCAATACATTAAACATAAAACAGACATCTCATTGAAAAATAAAAGTGGTTCTCAAATTCGATTTTTGAATACTATTAACGCATACCAGGGATTCATCGCCAAATAGCTTACCAGGGATGACACGATAGATTCAGTAAAAAAGCTAAATTTATGCCAAAAATTAATATTTCCTAACTATTTTACCCCAGCGCCATGTAAGGCTTTCTCTGGCATGGCGCGTTTATTAGGGAGTATGCTAGAAAGTTTTGGGAAAGATGACTCCGGCTGATATATATTTCGTATTGAAAGAAATAAAATTATACAAACTAAATTCCGTGTGATAATTTCGAAATAAATGCTATTTTTTTAGTACAGGACGCAGAGGAAACATATTTATCAGTCTTTGTTTCTAAATGCCATAAAACTTTATTTGAAGATTTATTATTATTATTATTATTATTATTATTTTGCTTTTAATATGAGGAAAAATAACCTAAGAAAAATTCTCGGTAAAATCCTAGATGGGCCCACCTATTGGCGACTTATTTGAAATCTCGCCAAGTTGACAACTCATTGGATATTTGTTATTATTATTTTCAATTAAAAAACGATACTTGAAGGCCAGAAATAATAATAAATATAATAAAAAAATAAAATAAAAAAATAAATAATATTAAAATAAAATAATAAATAAATGAATAAAAATAAGATTTAAAATTAAATTACATAAATATAATATAAAATTAATTAAGCAAAATAAAAAAGATTCGTCTAGGTTACCACATTGGCGACGTTATCGCCACTCGTTTGGCGAGAATTCAAAAAGACGCCAAGAGGTGGGCTGTGCTAGAATCCACCCAAATTCTCCAAAGGTTGCCGTGCATTTGTAACTTTATTTCATATTCTCAGTAATCAAATAGAAATTCTTAAATAAAAACTTTATTAAAACGTATTGTAGATGTGAATTTGAAAACAACCGTGAAAATTTCAGCAGTAAAAGCAATCCCAAAACTCTTTAGAGAATTTAAGGTAGAAATAATAGCAGTACCGATTTTGAAATGTGGGTTAAAGAAATAATAAATAAAAATAAATAATTTCATTTATAGTTCTGTGATAATAAAATCAGTTTTACTATTCAACTTCAAATTATGCAATAAGCAAAAGTTGCCAAAAATTATGCAAAAAAAACATAAGTAACAAAAAGTTTTTTTGTTACTTATGTTTTATATTTTTAGCATAAAATAGCAATATCATTTTGTGAACTGTGAAAACTCCCTTTAAATTAAAAAAAAAAAACACAGATATCACAGATAATTCTTATACAACAAAATATAATTAGATTAGTTAAGGATACTTCAGTCCAAAACACTCATTTTAGCATTAGGGCAAACTTGAAAATTAAATGGAAGTAATGGAGTGCAAATATTTCTGAAAGTTTTTGTCTAATAAGAAATAAAATTATTAAGAGTTTGTTGAAAATTAAATTATCAAGAATTTAATAACTAGCGAACTAAGTTTTGAAATAAACCAACGAAAATCGCAAAAACAGAAAGGATCAGGTTACATTTGCCTGCTCAAATCTTTCGAAACTGAAAATTCTTTGGTTATTTCCAAGCAATTATCAGAAGAGTTTATGTTTCTGAGAAAGGTTAACTGGCAACCCTGTAATTATATAATCTACTATCTCAACTGATTGGCTATCAAAGAATGAATTGCTAGGTATTTTAATGAAGAAAGATCTATAAGGTATAAATTCTAAAACTGGAGACATTTCATCTTTCAGATTTATTTTACATGATATACTACAATTATTTTCTGTCAATCTCAGTTTCATAGCATTTCTGTTCTTCTCCGCAAACCAAACAGCACAGAAGAATTTAGGAAGACCAGGTTTACCAGAATGACATGAAGTTATGCGTTTGCATGTCGAAAATTCTAGTCGGGTGGATCCTAGCACAGCCCACCTCTTGGCATCTTTTTGAATTCTCGCCAAACGAGTGGCGATAACGTCGCCAATGTAACAACCTAGACGGATTTATTTTATTTTATTTTATTTATTTATTATTTTATTTATTTATTTATTTCATTTATTTATTTATTATTTTATTTATTTATTATTTTATTTTTTATTATTTATTTATTTATTTATTTATTTATTTATTTATTGTTTTATTTTTTATTATTTATTTATTATATTTATTTTTTATTATATTTATTATTATTTCTGGCCTTCAAGTATCGTTTTTTAATAGAAAAATAATAAAAATAACAAATATTCAATTATTAGTCATCTTGGCGAGATTTCAAATAAGTCGCCAAGAGGTGGGCCCATCTAGGATTTTACCATTCTAGTCTTTCTCACACTAGCATTCTAATCTTTTTTACCAGTTTCATTGAAACAGTCACTTAGGCTGGTACATTGTAAAAGCGTTTAAAAGTCATGATACTGACAGAAATATCAAACAAATTTTGCTCAGTTTATTAGAAAACATATCTGGATGATGGAATGCTAGTTCTTTTTTTTTAAGTATTTGCTTCTTTGTTTCATTATTTAAGATACATCGGTTTTGTTTCACATTCCCCTCTGCTCATTGTTAATGAGTTATATTATACATGCCTCTTCTAAGACGTGTGCAGTCATCGCCAACCAAGACAGTGCCAAGACAGTAAGATAGTTGCTAATGTAATCGCAATGGAAATGAGGAATCCTTGGTAAAATTGCTGCATAATAATGAAAATTTCTTTCCCTTGTGAATTTACGAATGAATAATTTAAAATGTTAGATTGCACCTAGAGCTGTGCGGATACGATTGATTAAAACGGTGATGGGCTAGGTGAAATAACTGTTACATAGCATGAGAATCGCTCTTATCAAGGGAAGAAAGAAACTGAATATTCTGAAGGCTGAACTGTTCCTTAGGCAGAAATAATGTAATGTGATTGAAATAATGATAAACCTGATGGTATAGCCGATGAATCCTATGAGAATTATCCTTACCAAGATGGAAAATAAACTGATCTGAATAATGAATGTTCTATGGAGCAATAAGAATGTTGTTAATTGGAATTGTGATGAGTCTGACAAAGTAACCGATGCATCCCATGAGTAGTACTCCTATCAAGGTGGCAGCTCCTATTTTCTTGTACTCTGTCCAGTCCGGTTTTGAACAGCGGCGCCAGAACCGAATCGAGTTCCAATAGAAATTTTCAATCGATTTCCAAACATTCCAGATGTATGTTTCCAGAAAATAAAGTAACAGCAAATGAAGAAACATCATTCTGTCTGATTAAATATTATGTATTGTCCTTTAACTCGACATACAAATGTTCAAAAGCAAATACATCAACAGCGATAAATAAACTTCAAAAGTATGAATATTTATGGGTTTGACATTAGCGATAACTTCAAAAGTATGAATATTTATGGGTTTGACATTAGCGATAGAGAGTTGAGCTGCAATGATTCAGGTGCTTTGATTAAATAAATAATAAATCTCGTGAATTTATGCATTTGTGAGCAACTAACATCAAAACATTAAAGACAGAAGTTACGAAGCATGGATAGTAGATCTTTCATCCGTACCTCTCTATAGGTTATTGCTCTATATAATCTCTATAGGCTATAGATATTAAATTTTGAGTGAAGATACATTTTTAAATTTATTTTTTAATAATTTAAATAATTTATGACATTTTAATAGTTCAGCAATAATTCAATAATCCGCCATTGTATCAATCACGTCTTTCGCAGGACGAATGGGAAGCTTTAATAGGATTTAAATCATCATAATTGTAATTTTAATGAATTTTCAAATCGTAACTGTAATATTGTTCTTGTATGCGAATATGCCACGACATTAATAATTGATTGCTGCTCGTATTTTTAATTGTTTATTTTAGTTTTCCTAAGTAATGTTGGTAAAATGTATTACAATTTTTTTTGCATAATTTTCTATATTTCTATACATAATTTTCTACTGCTTGACAATTCCTAAGAAACAAGTGATTTATGCAAAATTGCGTCTCAGACAGCTGACCTATAAAAGTAAATTCAAGTTCAGAGGTCGTGGTAGATCAGGACTCGTTATCTGTGTAAAAGACATTGCATATTTGCTCATGATTCATACGCAAGTTCATGCTATTTGATGTTTGACCCAAAATAGTTCAAGATGTTATAAAAGTTTTTTCTCTGAAATTCTGTTTGATTTTTGCAATAATTAAGAGCAAAATGTCAGCAAGATATCATTTGAGTGCCTACGATTGTGGACGAGCAGTTGGATGGCTGGAAGCAGGTCAAAGTGTCACCACTGTAGCTGCTGCAATGGGTGTATCAAAGAGTGTCATCCCGCGAATAAAGAAGGTTGCCGAAGGTGTAAATGCTTTGAAAAGGCATGCCGGGGGTCGTGGTAGGAACACAACACCTTTAGGGAATCGCTATGTATCCCTCATGGCAAAAAGGAACATAAATCTAACTCCTGGCCAGAATGCTGCAAACCTTGCAACCGCTACCGGTACGCCTGTTTCTCTAGAGCCATCTCACTGCCATTAAATCAAGTTGGTTTGTATGTACGGAAGCCTGTTCGTTGCATCCCGCTTCAACCACGCCATCATCGTGAGAGATTACGCTGGTGTAAGAAACATGTTGGTTGGGATATCCAAAATAGGTCTAGAGGGATGTTCTCAGACGACAAGTGCGTCTCGTTTCAGTGCGACAAGGGATTCTGGCCACCATTTACTGTGGAGGGAGCGTGGAACACGTTATGCACAACAAATTGTTAGTGAACATGATCAGTACGGCCCAGGCGTGATGGTGTGGGCAGGCATCATGCTCAATATCAGAACACCACTTCACATCTTTGAGCGAGGAAGCGCTACATCGCAACGGTAGTGCAGAGAGGTTATTCTGGATCATATTCGTCTTTTTAGGGGTACTGTAGATCTAGACTTTTTGTTTATGGACAATAATGCGTGGCCACACAGAAGGGTTGAGGTATCGGACACACTGAAAAATGAAAGTATTGTCCGTATGCAATGGCCTGCTTACTCTCCCAACCTAAATTCCATTAATCATGTCTGGGATGCTCTTGGCAGACGTGTTTCACAAAGAACCATCCCTCCACAAACAGTGCAAGATCTCAAAATCGTCTTGAGAGAGGAGTGGGACAATATCCTCCAAGATCTCCTTGATAGTTTAGTGGAGAGCATGGAAAACAGATGCAAAATGTGCTTTAGTGTCCATGGTCATCACACATCTTACTAAGGTAGGCATGTCTCATCATTCTGATCTGAAGATCAATTTTTATGGGGCTGTTTGGAAATCATCCGAGGAGCATCTTTTTTTGTTTTTAAGTTTTTAATTTTTCTATGTGTTGATATCTGTACCATTTTGCACTATAATAAATGCACATCCTCCCTACTAAATATGTACTTAGTTTCATTTCTTCAATCATTGTCTATACTTAATTATTACAAAAAACATAACTGTTCCTTAGCAATTGTCAAGCATTGTAATATTTGTGCTATAAGCATGTGTTTTATTATTGAAATGCATTTTTTCAACAAAATACCACTAATTCAGCATTTTATTAATATAATATATTTCTAGACTAATATTTGAGGATTATTGCGGGTTTTCTGAAAAGCATTGGGCAATGCTGTCAGAGTTACAAAGTACAGCTAGTTAAATGAGAATCTTGTGCCTATTATATAGTGCAGAATTATTCCAAAAATAATTTTTTGCATATATATCGTTTACTTTCCCTAAATCTATTTTCATCGATTTTATTTCGATATAATTTAATAAGACATTATTATTCGCAATATTTATAATAAAAAAAGCATAAAAGACTTTGCCATTAAGCATTCAAACAAGTAATAACGTTTGGATAAACTAACCTATAAGTTTAAAACCGATACTTTTTCGTTAACTTTTGATTTATTTTACAGAAAGTTTTTCCAGATTTTCTATAAATTATCTTCATATTGTGAGCGCAGTATTTTTCTGATTTAATTGAGCTTCTTACAGTTTAATCTAAAAACCAAAAGATGAGATGATGTTGTCACGAAAAGCACTTCCACTTCTTCTGAGACAACTCAACTCCTGGAATTCCTGGAAACAAATTGGGAACTATTTTCAGCGAACTTTGCGATACAATTCTGTAAATAATTTCAACTAATTAAATGCCTTAGTATTTTTTAGATCGGTTCTATTCAGTGTTAATGACTGATTGATTTAATTTAATAACAACTCGCATTAATGTCGATTCGTACGTTCGATGTGACTTCATTTCAGTGCGAAAAGAGCGATCGCAGGTGAGTAATCCATGTTCATTTTCATTGTTCATCAGTTTACGATTGTCACAGATATTACGAAAGCTTTTTGCGCTGATGTTCACTAATGCGAAATAAAATTACATATTTTGAGAATGGCAACATTTTTGTAAATAAGTACTTCGTTTAATTAAAAGAAATGGAGCCAGATAAACTTGTTTGTCCATTTGTTTTCTAAACCCGTATTGGTTAAGTCTTGAAATGAATGTCCAGTTTCTTGCCACTTATGACAAAATTCTGCCAAACAATCAAAAACTTGCCAAAGGTTTACCATCTATGATGTCAACAAGATGTTGGAACAAAAGCTTTTAGAGTTGTAATAAAAATTTTCAAGGTTATATATAGCGAAAAATTGGTTAAGAAACTCAGCTTTAACAGGCGGACATTAATCTTAGGACAGCTTATTAAATAAGTATTTTAAGTCAATAACGAACTGAAAAATACAAAATTCAAATAGTCTCAAAAAACTGCTTCCATCAATCTTGTTTATATAGTATTTAACTAGTCATTTTAATGCTCTAAATATAAACTCATAGTAAAATGGGAATGTGTGAATACGTTGTGTCATCGCTCTATAGGCGATGACATAACGCATTCACACATTCACATACTCACTACAGACTCTAAAATTCTGAAAATGACTACTAAAATTTTTTCGCTATAAAGCTTAAATACGTTACTGAACATTCTAATAGTAAATGAACGACAACATATTTTGCTATAAACTATGACTAAGAATGAGTGATTACTCTTAATTCTTTGTTACGAAGATTATTCTCCTAATTCCCATAAAAAAAACTATTTCCCACAAAAAATAAAGTTTGCTAAAGATGAAATTAAATCTAAACTAGGATTGTGAAAAAAGAAGTGGTCATTCTGCTGGATATAAAAAACGGAAATAGCTAGGGCAAAAATTTTTTTTTTTTGAATTAACAATTAAATAAATCTAAACTTGAAAGCTTAGTTCGGGCAGACTTGCACTCTTTTTTATGCAATTATTTTCTAATTCTGATATCAAAGAAATATGATTATTAATTGAAGCAACAACATTTAGACACATATAAAAAAGCAAATATATAGAAAACAGGAAAGTTTTAGAGAGGTAAATATGAAAAGAAGTATACCCTTAGTAAGGATTACGCCAATTTATTATTAAACTAATTTGAACTATTACACCAATTTATTAACTTGCGTAGTAATATATTGATTACTTTCAGGTCAACTGAAAAATGCATGGAATATAGCTAGGAAAAAATATTTAAGCTTGAATTTACCAACAGGGGTAGTGGTCTTTCCACAATTTTCTAGCATACTCTGTTTTGAAGGTGTTATCCCAGAGAACACCTTGGTGGCATTGTAGTCCAATAGTTACGAAATATTAAAATTTGGCGTGAATTTAGCATTTTCAATGAATATGTGATGTGATGTTTGTCGATTAAACTTCGGCATATGGTTAATAGTATCCGAAAATCGAATTTGTGTTTTAGGAGCGTTTTACCCAGGCGGTTGAAACAAAACTTTAGTACGAAACTACACTTGTAGATACAAAATCATAAACCAATTTTGATATATTTAAGTCATTACTTTTTGGACTTGTCAGGTTTACATGTTTCTGACAATTACAGAGCGACACACGGTCAACACATTGTTGGATTTGACTTATGATTTTATAAGCGTCTGATACACAGCTGTTAAATTTGTGCACCAAATATTATCTCTTTAACTCTCTTTGCTTTGTATTACCGTATTAACGTATATACGGACAGCTGGACAGACTACCTCTGAACGAAATTTGCTCAAAATTTGATAGAAATCTGGAAAATTGGTACAATATATACAGTACTGTGCGAATTAATTGGAACAAACACAAAAATTTTCACAAATGTTGTTTAATTAGTATAGGATAACTTACATGCACGGTATAGCAATCTAATAAAAAATATGTCCTCCTCTAGCTTGAATGAGATCCTGTACACGGTTTGGCATGGATTCCACTAAATTAGAACATAAATTTTTGATCTCGCCATCACGAATCCAAACTTTTATAGCATTCTCAATCATTCTTTTCTTTGTTGAGCAGTCTATTTTACTCAATACGTCTCTTTACAATGCTCTATAAATTTTCGATGGGATTTACATCAGGAGAATTACCAGGCCAATCCAAAACCGTTATTTTCTGTTTTTGAAAAAAATTCGTTGTTAGCTTAGAAGTATGGCATGGAGCAAGATCTTGTTGAAAGATACCAACACCACCAGCAAACGTTTGAATCATAGGCATAATTTTACTTTCTATTATAGAAAGGTATTGTTTAGAGTTCATCATACCTTTAACTGGTACTAAGCTGCCAGGTCCTCCAGAAATAATATAACCCCAAAGCATCTATTTTTGAGGGTGATTAACTGTTTGAATAAGATGTTGTTCCCTGATGGGTTCTCCACCACTTCGTCTGACAAATCTTGGTCGAAACCCTTGCACAAGAAAATGCAGTTCGTCGCTGAATACAACCTTCTTCTAATCTTGTACAGTCTAGGATTGATATTTCCTGGCCCAGTCCAAATGTTTTTTCTTCATTGCAGGTGTTAATAACTGTTTTTCAAATGATTTTCTTGCAAATCTCTCAGCTTCAATAAGCCTTCGTCGAACTGTCGATAACATCACGCTCATACCAGTAGCTAATAATTCTCTCTGAAGATATTTACTTGTTTTGTAAGGATGCATTGTACTATTTCGTACAAGAAATTTGTCTGTTCGAAGTGTGGTCTTTCGTTTGCGTCCGCATTTACTCTTTCGTTTTGGAGACACTGTCCCAAAATTCTTTTGCTGATTAATAATCCTCGAAACGCTGGATTTTCCAATTCCAACTGCTGCAGCAATATCCCTCACAGTCGTAGAAGTGTACTTTCTAAGGGTAACAATTCTAGTCCTTTTCCTGGAATGATATCCATTTTTTAAATACACGTCAGAAGAAGACAATTCACACAAGCGACCACTTCTTACAGCAACTGAAGGGAAAAATTTTCGACATGTCATGATCAAATGGTCAAACCAGTTTAGACTAGTCAAGGGCAGTTGCGCGTTCTAAGAAAATGTAGTTGAAAACGGTTTGAGACAGAAAATCCCCGAGAAAAGAGAAAGATCTGATCCCCGAGAAAGATCTGTTTGTGCCAATTCACACAGTATTGTGTGTGTGTATATATATATATATATATACCAAATTTTACCCATCTAGCTAAAAACGTGTTTAGGTCATCTTTGTCACAGGCAGACAGACAGAAGGACATTTTCTAAAAATTCATTTTTCGAACTCAGACAGGTCTGAAACACGGAGATTCGTCGGCAAAATTTCAAGTTCGATTTTTTTTAATGATTATAATGCTATCTCTATATTTCATATACGAGAAAGTATAAATTGGTGTGAATATTTGAATAATATCACATAAACGACATTATAAAAACGTAGCTATCATTGATTTTAATATCTGAATTATATGTTTATAGAAATAAATCGCATGAAGAATTATCATTCGTTTCGATTCCGCGTTTGACATTTTTATTTCTTTGTATCGCTTTACCAGGAAACTTAACGCCTCAAACTCATAGAGATCTGATAAAGAAATTAAAGTATCTTTATGCATGACTGCTCCAAATATAGCACCGGTAATCCAGCAAAGATATGACGATATTGAAATCTCCCTAGGTACTCTCGAATAATGAATTCTAAAAGGTTTAAAGACATTTATCCTTTCCATTCCTATAATTCTTTTAGGTATGTACATTATAATTTTGAATACTTTCATTTATATAATATTTTTATTAAAAAAAAGGGGGGGCTTAGTCTTTAGCTATCCATTAACTTGAGGGCATGCTACTTATTTTGCATTAATCTCTTCATAATCAGCGACCTTGTCACGGTTGCCATCACAAAAGAAATGGAATAATATTTATTCAGTGCACGTGACTTTAATCGTGAAAAAGAAAGTGCATTTAGAGACTTTATCGATTCTGCTTAAAATTCTCGAGGAAAAGGAAGTAAAAATCTTTTGACAAAAATTGCTACAGTGTTTACGAAATAAAAAAAGGAAATCAGGGTATTTCATATTTTAATTCCGAAAGTGTGTTTATTAAGGGCGTCATATTTTATCGTCACCATCTTCAAACATGCTTAGAAAATTTAATTACCCTTATAGAACACTATACTGTATAATACAGTAGAATTAAAAAAAATGTATTGAAAATACGATTTTACAAAATTAAACAAATTTTAAGTATAAGATTTTTGTCATATTTTTCAATATTGAGCTCTAATATTTCTCAAAACGGTGAATATGTCGTAACATTATACAACATATTCACCGCTTATTTTTTCCAAAATTATAAATATAGAAAATAAAAATAGAGAAGAAAATTAAGTTTTTTTTTAAACTTTCATAAAGATTTCCTAATCAGTATTCAGTACTTTTTCTCTTATTTTATATTTATTACTTTGTTTCGCAATTTATTTTCAGATACAAACCTGGGACCTCGGTGTCTTATCCATTGGGTTAGAGAAATATTCTCCGCCATAGCACCAACAGTTTCGCTCGCTATGCTTTGCCTTTCCTATCTGTGAATGTTTCTCGATTTTAGGCTTTGATTTAGTGTATGAAAATTAAGTTTAAGTTAAGTTTAAAAGGCGAAATAAAGTTCTATTTAACACGTATGTTGTTCATAATAACACTAAATATTATTGAACATTTTTTACCCGAAATAATTTTGACATGTTTGCATGTTGACATACCAAACATACTTAATGATTCCGTTTCTATCTTCATTAAAAACTGAGATGAGGAATTTTTCGAAAGCAAATTTCATAATTCCTATCGAATATCAAAATAAGACTATTTCTTAAATTAGAAGTTAATTATTCGAAACTGCTTAAAGTATGTGTGGCGTGATTATATGATCCGCTGGGTGTTCCATTTATTATTTCTTAAATTAGAAGTTAATTATCCAAAACTGCTCAAAGAATATGTGGCATGATTATATGATCCGCTGGGTGTTCCATTTATTTATTAGTATTCATCTCGAATCTAAATGCGAATTGTCTTTTTTTTTAATTTTTTTAAAGATTATGTTTATTATTATGCAAACCATTTCTGAAACTTGAACGAACTGTTTCATTCAATTTACTTCATAAAATTGAATTTTACTACAAATTAATTATTAATTATCTTTAGAATTATTTTTTCGAACATGCGTAAAACTTGCTTCTATTGAATACATTGTGCTTTTAGAATAAATATCGCATCAAATACCAAACGATGTCTGGGCTTTTTAATTAGAAGAATTCAAAACGGCTCACGGAATATGTGGCATGATGGTATTATCCGCATGATGTTTTTTTTATTTTGTAGGTTTTTCAGTATGAAACTGAAGATAATGAACTGATGCATGACTTTTTTTACTGATTCTGCATATTATTGAACAAGCCCTTCATAAAATTTGAACTGAGCACTCCATTTAATTTCTTTCAAAAATAGAAATTTACTACTTTTTGTATATTCACTTCACATTAATATACAAAATCTATAAAATTTGAAATCAAAATTAAACTGCCAAGTCCTGCTCTCAGTCGTGAATTTAAGATATACAAAATAGATGAAAAAACACACACAACGGGGAATATGCCAACACAATATACTTACATCGAATGTTACAAGATATTTAACTTCTAATGTAAAGACAGACCTTTTTTGATATTTGATGGAATGTCTATTCAAAAAATACAATGAATAGAGTAATGCAAAAAGCGAAATCTAATCATTTTCGGATTTGCATAGATAATTTGTGTTAATTTTCAGTTTTAGGAAGTAAATTAAATGAAATATTTCGTTCACACTTTGGGAATGGTTTTACATAAAAATATACTGAATCTGTGAAGAATATATATATATATATATATAAAACGGCTTTCTCAAGTGCTTTGGCTAATATTTTTCTACATTACTATGAGAAAAAAATAATTAAATATAATTTGATAAACGGGTGGAGATATATTGATGACCTACTTCTGATTGACTTCGACAATACTAATATTGTAACTAATTGCTATCCAAAAGATTTAATTCTAACAGAAACGAATAAAAATCAACTTGAAGCTGCCTTTCTGGATTTAAAAATCGAAATTGATAATGATAAAACAATAGTTGGTATATACGATAAAAGGGACGAATTCAACTTCAAAATAACAAAACTTTGTAATTACCATTCCAATCTAAACTCTAAAATCTTCAAAAATCTAATTTTCTCACAAGTTAACAGGATCAAAAAGGTTTGCAATAATAAAAACTCCTATATTGAAGCATCAAACCACCTCATTAATAATTTAATTAAAAATGAATTGGGTTTGGGATTAATCCTTTTGGCTTAAATAAAAAATAGAATTTTCCTTGCATTTTTTATCACTCAATAGATGGCGCTGCGAGCTTACAATTTTTACCTAAATTGCCGTTAGCTTTGCTTTTAATGGGCGGGAATCACAATCGATAGCTTGGGATTTTCTGGACTGTTTGAAGGTATGTTTTGCCTTTTTGTTATATTTTTTGCCTTTTCATTATTTCTTCTGTGTTTAATTTGTCTGTTTATGGTATTTTGGTGTTTTTTGTTATTGTATTTTTACTTATTAGTAGTTTTTCTTCTAATTGGTTGTTTTGTATTTTCCTTTCTGTTAAAATGGTATATCTCTTAGGCCTAATTTCAGGGGATTTTCGGGTCACGAAGGAATCATTATTAGACGTTTGTCTGAATTTCCTTTACAGAAAAAATTCCTTTTTTGAATCCCTGCCTGAGGGTGACCCTTGAAAAAGTCTTCAGGCCGGATTCTTCCTTTTTTAATCTTTTTTTAATATTTTTATTTGGTTTGTTTGTTTTTCCATTTAACTTGATTTTTATACTTTTGTATCAGTTCATCTGTGTTCTAGAAGTAGCTGCATTTGCGCTCTCTAAATACTATGAAGTTTTTACCTGTTCCATTTTTGGTTTTGTTTGAATAGATTATAATTTTTATTGCGATTTTGAAATTGTTTTGCTTTCGTTTTCATTTTAGTTTAGTTTTCAAACTATTTCTTGCTTTAGATTGGTTACTTATATATATATATATATATCCATTAGTGTTGAGATTCGGAATATCTAAGAAAAATAAGTGAAACATATTGTTGCGAAATTTCTTCCGGGGTAAGTTTTGATAGTGGAAGTGATATGGTGTGTAGAACGTTCAATCAGCAGACGGAAGTAGAAAATAAAACAACAACGTTTATTTACACGAAGACACACAGGACAGCACAAAAGTGACAACTATATACAGCACAGAAGGCGATTATCTTTACCCGAGACGTGTAGCATACAACAGCAGCATACAACCAGAATCTACTGCAGACAGTAGTGCACAGCTCAGTTCAGCACGAGCTTGACTCCGTCGCTGCTCATAGTCGTTTGCGCCTACTCAGCTCTGTCGCTTGCGATTCCTCCGCTCCGTCTACGGACTTGACTCCGTCGTCTCTTTTGGCAGCGGCGGCCGCTTCCTTTTATAGGTCTCAGGAGGCGGGGCTAGAAGCCTCTCAACCAATCAGGAACGTTCGAGGCGTATCTCGGTTCCTGCTGGACGAATCGGGAAAATTCTAGAAGTTTCGGGTATTATCTATTTTGGCGCCAAAGTCGCCAAATTCGTCGCCAAGTCACCAAATGGTCGCCAAGTTTGTCGCCAAGCTCCGGGACCTTTGACGCGCCACCTGGACTCTGTCCCATTCAGATGATTGTAAAACTTTCTTTCTGTTGATAGAACAGACTATGCTGGGAAGCCGAATTGCAGGTTTGTAGCAATATCTTTCTAAAAGCACATTGCATTCGAAAGAAGTAAACTTTCGCATATGTGGGATCCTGAAATCTGAAAAAAAAAAAAAAAAAAACTCGCCACAGTTTCTTAATGTGTAAGTAAATATAAGCTTCAAAGTAGGATTTACCATTAGTAGTTTGAAATACGATAGATTTCAGATCTAGAAGCTCCATGCTGTGAATGGTAGAGATTTTTGCAAATGTGCGAGGTCATGAGTGCTCAAACTTTTATTAATTTTATAGATATTTTGAGTTAAAATCGATTTTATGACGTATATCCAATAAAATAATTCATAATAACTTAGATTTATTCCGGTTAATTATGTTCAAAATAAATAAAAAAATAACAGAGTTATAACATACTCTTCAGATTTCGTTATAAGATTTCGAAATCAAGAGTTGCAAACCGTCGCGAAACCTGCAGCCGCTCTATCCACCAGACCACTATTGTTCGAATATCTGGGTATTAATAAGCTTTTAAATATGATTAAATATTTCCAAGTTGATATCCGATGACCTTCTGATCTAAAAGTACAATACTATCATCAGGAGCAATTTCTGCACATGTGACATCAAAAAATTGTATTAATTTTACAGATAATTTATCGTAAAGTTTTATTTATAAAGTATAATCAGTGAAATAATTCGTAATAACTTTAGAACAAGTCAAAACAATATATATATATATATATATATATATAAAACTACACATTCTTTCAGAGATTCAAACTAAAGACCTGCAAAAAAAAAAAAAAAAAAATCAAACGTCCTTCCACTCTATCCATTAAAAGACACTTCCATTGAGAGGAAGAGGGTTATAAGCTTTCAAGTGCTATTAACTATACCGAGTTTAACCTTCAAAACAAAAATAAAACTTATAGTTCGAAATACGACGAGCTTCTGGTATAAAATCACAATGCTATGAATAGGAATGATACGTGCACATATGCGCATGCGCATCTCAAATAGTATTAATTTTACAGATATTTTGAGTAAGAACTCTATTTATGAAGTAAAAACAGTGGAATAATTCGCTTTATCTTTAAAAATAGACTGAAACATAATATTCAAAATAATTTTTTTAAGAGGAAAATATATATATATGGAACTATCTATCAACTGCGAGATTCGATCTGAAGACTTGGAAAATATTGTCACGTGCACTCCAGTCTACCGATCAGGCCACAGTTATTTTTCTTTGTAATTTAGATTTACCTTCCAATCACAAAGAAGAAATACTAGTTCGAAATACGGCAAGCTTCTGATGTAAAAGCACAATGCTATGAATAGAAGCGACGTCTGTGCATGTGCCAGATCATTTACATTTCAAAATTCTTTTAATTTTACAGATATACGTTAAAAGTTAAATTTATGAAGAACAAGCAGTGTTATAATTTGCTTTATATTTAGAAACTATTTAGAACACAATATTCAAAATAAATTTTTTTTTAAAAATAAGTTTTAGAAATGAAACCATTTATCGGTTTTGGGATTCAAATTGAAGATCTCCAAATATCGTGAAATGCACTGCCGGTCTAGCCATCAGATCGCCATTTTTTTCTGTCAAAATGCATATTAAACCTTCCAGGCAGAAATAAGAAATCCTACATTGAAATACGACTAGCTTCAGATATAAAAGCACAATGGTATGAATAGGAACGATGTTTGCGTATATGCGAGATCCTTCACATTTCACAATAGTATTAATTCTATTGATATTTTAAGTTAGAACTTTATTTATGAAGTAAAAACAGTGCAATAATTCGGTTTATATTTAGAAATATCCTGGAATATAATATTCAAAATAAATAAAAAAAATGTATTGTTACGAATCCGTAATCCTGCTTCCCAGCATAGTTGGTTCCATCATTGGAAAGAATGTTTTAGTCATCTGTATGGGACAGAGTCTGGGCTTCGGGTCGGGGGTACCAGAGCTTGGCGACAAACTTGGCGACAATTTGGCGACTTGGCGACGAATTTGGCGACTTTGGCGCCAAAATGGATTATACCCGAAACTTCGAGAATTTTCCCGATCCGTCCAGTAGGAGCCGAGGTACGCCTCGAACGTTCCTCATTGGTTGAGAGGCTTCTAGCCCCGCCTCCTGAGACCTATAAAAGGTTCTGCAGCTGCCAGTCAGAGTAGAGTAGTCGGAATCGACGGAGCAGAGTAGTCGGAAGCGACGGAGCAGAGTAGTCGGAAGCGACTGAGTCAAGCTAGTGCTGAACTGAGCTGTGCGCTACTGTCTGCAGTAGGTTCTGGTTGTATGCTGCTGTGTGTGCTGTTGTATGCTACACGTCTCGGGTGAAGATAATCGCCTTCTGTGCTGTATATAGTTGTCGCTTTTGTGCTGTCCTGTGTGTCTTCGTGTAAATAAACGTCATTGTTTTATTTTCTACTACCGTCTGCTGATTGAGCGTTCTACACACCATATCACTTCCACTATCCAAACGAACGCCGGTAAAAATTTCTTAACAGTATATATGAAACTATGTATCTGTTCCGAGATTCAATCTGAAGAGAACTAAAATATCGCGCAATGGATGGCCGTTCTCTCCATCGGACCACTGTATCTCAAAACTGCTGTGATTTCGAAGTATAATATTTGCTATTTTGTCTTTAAACCTAATTTGTAGATTTATATCATATTTTATGCGAAATCCATTCAGAGTAAATATATCCGAGTGTAAGTGGAAAAGAGATCTACAAAGGATTTTACAGCATCTCAAACACAGCTGTTTATCATATTTTAACTAAATCATCACAATTTTTATGTGTATGCATGGAAATACGATAATCATAGATAAATGAAATTTGGTTCACAATTTTAGCATCTAAAGTATATATTTTTATTGAGTTTTTCAACTAATCTTGAAAGTATTGATCATCTGTGTCTCATCTGTGTCACACGGTAACTTAAGACACAAAGACTGAAATAAAGGAAACTTAGACATGATCTGTTGATTACAATTTTAAACCTATGCTAAATTTTGATTTCAATAAAACTGAAAAAATATAACGAAAATACTCATTCTATTTTCTATTACTGGTGCATTCACCGCATATCAGAGATTAGTCTATAAAAAATATCACCAAATATCGCACATTGGATTCAAAACAAGCTTTGGATTGAAGCCAAATATTGATGTTTTGTATCTATTGATCGCAATTGACAAACGATTAATAAACGAGTACCGGGTTTCCATTACAATATACTGCAAAGCATACTACTCTCCTGCGTAAGTATTTGAAAATAAAAATGTCAAGCTTTCCCGGCCTTGCCCAGGCCTACAATTTTATGTGGGATAGCTCTTTCATTATAGAGTATGCTAGAAAGCTTCGGTGGACAGGTCCCTCTAATTTCATCTATAAAGGCCAATGTTCTTTTAGCTTCACAGTAATTAAAATGTGTGCAAATTTTTATAAATATATATACATATAGGAATAATTCAAATGAGCATCTAGTAAGTTTAATATCACAGAAATCCTCACCCTGAATTAAATGCTCATTGTACTTGTTAGATTGTGGTAAAGTGGAAGTTACATATTGGAAACTTTCACTTTACCCCAAATGAAAACATTTTGCATTAGCATGTGTGCTTAATGATGACTACTTTCGAGATCACAAAATTATATATAAAATTCTGCCAACCAGATATTTTCTTTTAACATAAAATATATGCTAGAGAAATGTTAAAAAGAATTATAAAATTGTTAGAAATTTAACACTGAAGTGATATTTTTCTTTTTTTGCTATACTGTGTCCCATTGAGAGGCACACCTAGTAAATGGGAAGGTGAAGTTTCTGGCATGCTGATTGGTTCTCGCTACCCTTGCGACTACACGAAAAGGTTACGGTTTGTCTTTTCCTATTGATGACGGGACGTATATCCTTAAGGAAGGGTTGTAAAGTGTCTGGTTATGGCCCTTAGGATTCAACCATAGTTCCTACTAGTGTTGCTGTTGCAGCTGTCCGGTCATTCAGATTTTTCCTTGTGCCTTCCAGCGGGTTAGAGTAGTCAGTTTGTGATTGAATTGCACTGTAACTCCCTCCCCCCACACACACCAGGCAATGTCCAAAAAATTCCAAATTTTAATGAGCAAGTACACATGATATGCTTTCTATGAATATCAATTGTCTATATTAGGTTTTATTTTTAAATTAATCTAGACTACTAAAATGAACTAGATTTTAAAATAGTTGCGAAATTCAGTAAATTGGTAATCATTAATTTGAATGAAAGTCAGAAGAAAAAAAAAGCTACAACTGATACAAGTGTACGCTTCTTCAATTTTCAGCATAAAGGAAATCTTCTCGTATTAGACATTGATTATATTGAAATGTAATAAATGCGAGGAGTTTTAAATAAATTAGGAAATGACATGAAAAGTCCCCGCTTTGACTGAAATCTTAGCCATTGCGATTTCTAGTGTAATTAGCCTTCGCATCCGGGAAATGCGATTCGGCTGAAATATATTCTTTCTCATAATCCCGCTGATGGGATGCCGGGAGAAATAGAGCACGAATATTAGATAAATTTGATTAATGATGAGACCTGCACTTCCCTTAATTGAACTCGTTCTCTCCTCTCAATAATCGATTTAATTGCCTTACAATAAGTTTCTACAGAAATGGTGAAAGGAAATTCTTGAAGCTGAATCCGCGCAAATTTTCGAATATTGCTCTAAAATAAATTTAGTGAATCTCATTTTTAATTTTCTCATTTTCTTCTAATTCCCTGGAGAAAATATTGTAATCGTCAAAAAAATTCAAATTCGAGATTTTGACTAATATTCACATTTCAGACTTCCTTGAGTTCCAAAAGCAAATTTTTACCATTCTGTATATCTGCCTTCGAACGCGTTAACTGAAAAACGTTTTGAAGTAGATAAATGAAATTTTGTATATGGAACTACGACCAACTTGTATAGTTCTAGCAAATTTTAGACAAAATATATTATGGGATATCTGTCTGTCCGGCAGTTCGAATAAAATTTAACATTATAATTAAGATACCAAGAAAGCTATATGGATAAAATTCGGTACCCATATTTAACATTTATAGAGTAGACACCTGTCAAATTTTGAGCCGAATCCAACAAAAAGTTGGTTGTTTTTTCAGAAACACTGAAAACATTGAAAAACGATAGTTCAGAAACTTAATGACTGAAATGTATCATATATGGTATGTAATTTTGCGATTACAGTTGCAGTTGTGGATCAAATTTTGGCTTCATTTGGCCGAAAAAGCGCTTCCAAAATACAAATTTGAGTTTCGGTTATTTTTAACCGCATGTAGGAATGAGTTGCCAAACAATTCGCCAAGGATCACAAAATATTCAGTCAAAATGTATAAATTCCGGTCAAAGGTTAATATTTCGTATTTATTGTACATCCATATCATGTAAAGCGTTTTTTGGGATGACATATGTATTGGAGAGTATGAGAAAAACTTTCCCTGCTGGTTTTTCATAGCAAAAGCGAATTTTTTTGAAAAAGGCAGAAATTACTTTAACGGCTTTGTTTACAAAATTAAGCTGAAATGACGAACTAGGTATGTACAAATATTTAAAAAAGTTACGTAATATAAGTAGACAAGTAAAGGAGATGAAACAATGTTGCAGTGCCACAATAAATACAGCAGCATTTTTGCTGCCTGATATTTAATGCTGAATGTTTCTTATTGAATTCACCTCCTATCGTTTTCCACTGGATCGAAGAAAATTAAAATTGTGCATTTGATATGTATTAAGCCAATATGAAACCAGTGAGAGTGGTCTCCTTGAAACTTTCTAGCATACTCGCAAATGTAAGTATCTTTCCCTTAAATAAAGTTGTGGACCTGGGGAAAAGTTCGAATATGTCTCAAATGCTGATATTTTTATTTCATATATCATTAATGCTGTATGTTTCTCAATATAATAAAGAAAATATGTATTTGAATATGAAACTGTACGCCATGGGATACCAATAACTAAAAAAGATCGATCATTTTAGATTGAATCTAACTTTTATTTTTGTGATTGCTTGAGATCTTTGGCGATATTTTTATCGATTCGTCGCTGACATATGGTTAATGCACAAGTACCAGAAATGCGAATTTTTATTTCAGATACCATTTTTCCCACCATCGGAACCAAAATCGCACTGTGAACTACAATTGTATTCCCAATATCACATACGGAATTGTATTGATTCAAGATATTATGTTTTTGAGTTATAACGTTTTATATGCATGCAAAAGTACAGACCGATAGACTTTCAACTATTTGTTGGATTTGACTCAGAATTTGATAGGATAGATAATAGACGTTAAATCTATGTACCGAATTTTATCCAAATAGATCTTTTCATCTTGAAATTATCGTACACTTATATTCGAACAGGCGGACAAACAGATAGCTTCAGAACGGAATTTACTCAGAATCTGACAGAAATCTACAAATTTGGTATAAGAACAATGTACCAAATTTTATCTGTCTAACTCAAAGAGTTTTTGAGTTATCTTCTCACAGATAGACAAACATAAATTTAAAAATGTGTTTTGCGGACTCAGAAAATTCTGACATCGTCAAAGTATAGATATGAATTTATTAATAACTAGCCACCTTTGGCGACCAGCCGGTTCGCCAGTATTACCGCTCGCTACAATATTCAATTAAATATTTTAAGTAACTGGTCTCTTAATAGATTCTCAAACAAAACCTTTTTAATCTTCAAATTTCTATAGTCATACCAAACTTATACTGTTGTTTAGATCGTTTCGTTCAATTTACTATATATATTTTGCTAATTTGTTGTCATTTCCGGTAAAACTTCAACTTTAATTTAAAGTGGAAATGATGAAATTGCAACTAATATAAAGATATTTTTTAATAAAACCAAGCGTTTTATTTTATTTATCATCTTCATTGTTATTTATTTATTATTATTGAATATGAGTATTGCAAACAGAATCGCTCGGCATTTAAATCGTATGTGAACTACAAAATATTTTTTATAATTTATGTAATATCTCAAAGAATAATTCAACAAAAATTTCTCAGATTCGGCATAAAATTCAGTTTTTTAGTTTTGCTTTCAAAAGGATTGAAATGAAATCAATAATAATATTTTGTTCCGGCCTATAAATATATTTCAAAAATTATGAAGTCTAAATTTAATGCAGTAAGGTATCATATTCTGAGAAATATTCTGGACACAGCAAATTTTAAATAAATGAATGAATGTTTCTATTTTCCACGATCAACTAAGACTTATTTATAAAGTTTTGAATGTTAAAAATTTAGAAAACTCAACATTTTCATAATCTTATGCCAATTAGTCTTGAGAAACCTGCGCGCTGATTGGCGTATTTTCTTTGAAACGATCGATGGAAAATCTAAAATTATCCTTTTTTATTGAATAGTGATATTCAAATTTTCATAAATCAGTCAGTTTAAGTGATTGATTTAGTTGATTGGAAATTAACTCTTTTTATTCAAAATATTAGTGCTTCAAGAACATTTTGATAATCGTGATTTCCACAGCAGAAGCTTTATGTAAAATCAAAAATTCGTTACTTATTAGAGCATTTATTGAATCAAGTTACATAAAATGTAATCATTTTCCATTTAGACCATTTTAACAGATCTGTGTCTTGCTAAAGGTTTACAAATTAGCTGTGTGGCCCTGATTTGAATGGATATCTTGTTCATATTAAACAAAACTTGCCTGAAAATAAAACTGATTTATTGGATTAATAATAAAGAGAGTGTAAAGGATCATAAAATAATTTTTCTTGAATTTATTTTTTAGAAAAAAATAATATTTCATATTAGTTTCATTTTCTACAGACACGTACCGAAAATTATATTTTTGTAGATTTCATTTCCAAAAAGATTTAATTTATTTTTCAATGGAGCTTTAATTAATGTGATGGCAACACTTTGAAAAAAGCTAATTTTTTCCCATGAATGCGAAACGTGCTCGTGCAGATTGAGTTTTATTTTTATTTTGTACGAAAAAAATTGTTGAAAAATATAGTTAAAATATTTATTTAAAAATTCATTAAAAATAGAAATTTAATTTTAAGGTTAAAACATTGGTATCATTTAAAAAGATAAATTTTTGATCTTTAACTTCATGTAAAATCTTTTTTGTGCTGTAATACTTTCGGAAGTTATAGCAGAAACCTGCCAAAATTTCGCTTAATTTTTAAATAAATAAAATTCTAATTGAATTTCGAAAAAATAACCCCCAGGCGCACATTTCCGGCCTCCAAGGTATACACGTGCCAAATTTGGTAGCAGTAGGTTGAATGGATTGGCCTGTAGAGCGCCAACACACACACACACACACACACACACACATTGAGCTTTATAAGTATAGATATAGATTAAACTATTTTGTTTTTGTATCCTTCGTATACGAAAAAATAAAAATATTATTCATAACATTTGCATTTAAAAAAAGTCTAGTTGTCCAGATCGCAAATCATTATTTCAACATGCAGTTAAAAATCACCTATTGAACATAGACATAACTGATTTACGTATTTTCGACAGTGTCTTTTACTTTCCTACTAACTGCCTTTGGTGACGATTAGCTTTCGGGCTTAATGGCCTCCAAATATTTAATTTTATGTAACTTTTACTGACTGGTTTCTTCAACAAATATTGATCTTGAAATTTAAAGGGAGTTAACATACTTAGGCCAATCTAAGTTCTTTTTTTCTGTGCATTCAAGTTATTTTTTTTATCAGCTGACCTAAATTTTGGCCTTCAATTTGAAGCAGATTGATTAAATTTCAATTAATAAAAAACTTTTTTTTACTGAAACCAAGCACATTTTTAAAAACATCAGAAAAAGAGAATAAATTAGCACTGAAGTCTTGCATGTACTGCAAAATAGTTTTCATAATTTAAGCAGTAACTCAAAGAAATACTAAATTAAAATTTTCTCTAGTTTATTGTAAAATTCAGTGTAAAATCAGTGTTAATTACAAAATAATGTTTTTGCTTTTGTTTAAGCCAATTAATTTCCCTCTGAAAAGTAATGAGGACAAAATTGTATGATCCTTTGAATTGTATTCAGTAAAATATCCTTGACACTTCAACATTTAAATAAAAACGTTTTAATATTTTGTGACCATTTCTAATTGAGTTATGAAGTTTTGAATACATCTGTTTTCGGACTACCAACAATTTCATAATTTACAGTTAATAAGTCTTGGGAAAACTGCGGGTGCTGATAGACGCATCTTCTTTAATGCGATCAATGGGTCAGTAGAAAATAACTCGTTTACATAACACAGTAATATTAAAATTTTTATAACTCATTCAGTTTTAGTCACAATAGAAATGGACCTTTCTTTTTATTTAAAATATTAGACCCTCTAGAATATTTTACTAAATACGATACAAAGGGCCAACAGTTTGCATGTATATATATAAATATTATCGTGTTTATATTTATTTTATTTCATAGTGACACGTGCTTTAAATTGCACTTTATAGGTTTAGCTTACACTAAAAATTAACTATTGTCTTTTAATTGATGCTTTTGGATATATATAAGTAACCAATCTAAAGTAAGAAATAGTTTAAAAACGAAACTAAAATGAAAACGAAAACAAAACAATTTCGAAATCGCAACTAAAAATTATTTCCTATTCAAACTAAAACCAAAAATGGAACAGGTAAAAACTTCATAGTATTAGAACTTTCCTTGCATATTATATCACTCAATAGGTGGCGCTGGGAGCTTACAATTTTTACCTAAATTACCGTTAGCTTTGTGTTTTTAATGAGCGGGAATCACAATCGATAGCTTAAAATTTCCTTGACTGTTGATGGTATGTTCTTGCCTTTTCGTTTTTTTCTTTAGTGTTATTTTATGGTATTTTGGTTTTTATTGTTTTTTTTTGTTATGGTATTTTTACTTATTAGTGGTTTTTCTTCTAATTTGTTGTTTTGTATTTTCCTCTCTGTTAAAATGGTATATCTCTTGGGCCTAATTTCAGGGGATTTTCGGGTAACGAGGAATCATTATTAGACTTAATTGTCTGAATTTCCTTAACAAAAAAATCTCTTTTTTTTTAATCCTTGCCGGATTTTTTTTTATAATTTGTTATATTTCTTTATTTGGTTTATTTATTTTTCCTATTAACTTAATTTTTATACTTATATATATATATATATATATATATATATATTCAAAGTATGGATATCATTAGAGCCATCCCCGACTATGGTGCAAACTCTTCTGTCGGAGTCACGTCTCGTCATCGGTAAAGAGCACACACACCACCTTTTTCCTGCACCCACCAAGGCAATACGAACCAATCATCATACTGGAAGGTTTTCATGCGCATAATTGAGGAGGTCTCGAAGAGATGCATTTGAAGTATGATTTTTCAAAAAGAAAGAATAATTAATTGTGAACACGTTAGACACATACTTTCAAAACCTCATTTTTAGACATCGCGAAGTTTGCAATTGTTTGCGCTCAGCAGTAAAAACATAGCAATAAACAAATATAATAAACATTATTTAAAATATATTTCGTTGCTCTGCTTGATTCTTGAACCTGTAAATTCTTCTGTAATCTATCTCACCTATTTTTTTGTATATGTCAACTAACGCATTGAAAACGTGTCAAAGAGTTGTACAGATGATATTTCTTTTTGGAAACTCGTATAACCAATTAATCTGCAAAAGGTTTATTACAATATAAAAATAAAAACAAAAAAATTAAAAATGCTAAAATTATTTAAAAAATTAAAATAAAAAATAATAATGAACAACCTTCAAATTATTTTTATGTGTATATCACTACATAGATGGCGCCACATAACAATAATGATATCTACTTATTTACCGCCTTTTATTTTCCTTTTCCTATCAGAATTATTAAGATTCTAATAAAATCAATTATCCTGTATAAAATCAATGATAATTATTAAAAACAATATCAAAGAATATTTCTATAAGGAACAAAAAATATTTATTAATTGGAAAATTTAGGGGTAAAATGACCGTTATATTTCCATTAAGAGTTACATTACTACTTCAACCGACAGATGGCACCAGCAAATAATTGTCAATAAATTTAATACCCTATAATAGCAATGGGTTCATGTCTAAATAACCTTATTTTCTTTCAAATTTCAAAACTTTAGATCCAAATGTAACTATTAAAGTCATTTTGGAAAACAACATCTAAAAATTTTAAAAACTATATTTAATTGTATTTCCTTTTAATTAATATTATGGCTTCATTTTCGATTTTATTTTCAAACTTCACAATTATTTTATTTTACTACACTTATTTTTTCTGATTTATAATTAAATTTAAAAATTTCATTTGTATTCATCCTGTAAATGCTTACTTCCCTTGCTTCGTTTTCAAGCGCAATTACAAGGAAAAAACATTCAAACAAAACAGATCGTTCATTTTCGTTTTTATTGCATTTCTGATTGAAGGAAGTAAAGTAGAAAATACCATTACCAGTATTAATATAGAATTGGAATATCATTTATTTACTTTTAATCACCATAAAATAACATTTCATCTTTGACTTTAATGAGAAAATATATGGGCAGAGTCTCAAAAAATACTAATGATGTAGTAGTTAATGGATTGCTTAAGCTCTGTTTCTCAATGCTGGGAAATGTCAGTCGAAAAGATATACCATTTGTTCTACTTTATCTTTTTAAAGTTAAATATGCTTTTCCTTCAATAGGGAATATGAGGGGTAAACAAATTATTGCACCTAAATGTCAGTGATGATGTGAACAAAAGTTTGGTTTAGTTTAGTTATATTAACGTCTTGTAACGGCTATTTTGGGACGGACCTCCCAGTTTTGAGCCGCTGTCGGATGACGAAGACGACGTCTGAGTTGGCATCTCCTACTCCAAACATCCGAATCACACCAGAGGGAGCACGTTTGGCACCGACACGTTAAGGGTGCACCAGACCCGCTTAGATAACGTTTCTTTGTTGAAATCGGGTCTCGAACATGAAGCCCTCTGGCTCCGAAGCTGAGACCTTACTACTAGACCACCGCGGTCCGTGATATAAAAAAAAACTATTTATTAGATTCTGAGAAATATTTTATTGCATGCAATAAATATAATTTTTCTTTAACATTTTGTATTTTTCGTATTATAATGATAGATTTTGTTATTAGAATGAGTGTTTCAGAGAAGCCCTCTCTCTTTTAATCTGACACTTCATTAATATGACTACAATTTTATTTTGAACGCATTTTTTTTTCTTCCAAAAGAATGAAATTTACATTTGTCCCAGAACTATAATTCAAGTCACAAAACAACTTACCGAATCTCATTAAGTCATTATATACTGAATCTTTTAAGTGATTTATAAATTATTGTGTTCACAAGCATGCAAAAGTGCAGAACGGCAGATTGTTAATCCTTCGACAGGTTTGGTTAAAAATATGATAATTTTCTTTATATTAAACGTTAAACCTGTATACTAATTGTACTTATTCAGTTCCCTTCCACTCAAAAATCAAACAGACAGAATTAATGTGAATTAATTCCTTTCAAAATTAGTCATTAATCAATGCATTTGATCTTAAATCCAAATACCAAATTTTATCATTCTAGCTCAAAGCATTTTTTAAGTTATTTTGTTCAAAGATAGACAAACAGAGATACAATGTTAAAAATACGTTTTTCGAACTCGGGGAGATCGAAAGTGTAGAGTATAGTGAAAACCACGAGTTCGAATTTATTTTCACGATTACAGTACTCACTCTACACTTCACATCCGAAAAAAAAAGTAACCAGACTAATTTGGAATTCCGAATAATAATCTTATTCCCGAATATGTTTACCATTCACCCAACATCTTGCAAGAAATTGTGTTGCTAAAATAAGAATTTCTCTTGCAAGAAAGCAAATCTTCAAGCTAATAGAATACTAGATAACTATTTTTATACATCAAATTATAAGATAGGAAAAAAACTGCAATATTAAAATATGGATTAACCTTAGTTAAAAAATATTTATATAATTTAAAAACAGCAAAAAATAAATTTATAGTGATAGCTGCTCAAAATACAGAAAATAAATTACAACTATTAATTTTTAGTAATTTATTTACAAGCTTCTAAGTAGGATTGAACAGTCCAAGTTTGAAACAAGACGAGATTCTGGTTTAAAAGCACAATGCTATGAGTAGTAGCGTTTCCCGCGCATGTGCAACGACTTTAAATCTAAAACTTATTTATCTTATATATCTAAGTAATTTGTAAATATTTATTTTAAAAAGTTTAACCCATAAATTGCTATATTTTTAGAAATATTCTGAAAAATAATATTCAAATCGTAAAAGGAAAAAAAAATCCTTTTTACAGGTTTCAAGATTCGAACTCGGGACCTGCACGATGCTTTATAACCCATGGCATGCTTGTTGGAGTTAGTCATAACAACAAGAACAGGATATGAAAACTAGGCATAATATTAAAAAAGAATTCTTTAATAAATAAAAGAAAGGTCTGCATTTTGTAAAGTATACAGCTATAGTCTACACCAAGTTGATATCCATTCTTTTTATTTAAAAGCACAAACATCCATTCACAATTTATCCCAAAATACAACGAACTTCCGTTACAAAATGATCTAACCAATAATGTTACTCCTCTGGGATCGACCTCTACTTGATTTGAATATGCAACATTCGGCCTATCGGTCACTGTATCCTTTTTAAATATATACTTTATTATAGAATAATTTAAATAAAAGTTTAACTTATAAACTTTATAAGTTAAAAAAATTTATAAATTCTTTCACAAGATGTTTTGTTATAAGACCAGACAAATTTCTAAGAATTTAAATATTTAAGGCAAAATTTATTCTCAAATAATAATTTTCTAATAAATTTATATTTAATATCAATATATTTCGTTTTATTATTCTCAACATTATTTTTAGAAAAATAAATTGCAACTTGGTTGTCGCAATACACTTCAGAAATCTCAAAATCAAATTCAGTTTCTTTAGAATTCTTGAATACCAAATAATACACTTTACACTCTCAGTTAAATTCTGCTTCCATAGAGCTTCAAGAAATACATTTTTGTTTTAAAGATTTCCAAGTTAGGTGTACATTTCTAAGAAACATTTTATAACCCCTAGTTGAATATCTATCATTTAACTTTCATCCCCAACTAAAATCTGAATATACAGTTAACATATTACTTCTAGTATCTGACAAATTTATCTTATAGTGTCTGGTTTCAAACACATAATTTAATATACCAACTACGACAGTCCAATGATAAGTATATCCATTACAAAATAGTGATGATGTTTACAGTAAATTCAATGTTCTTCCTGGATCTATTCGCAAAAAAGTATAAGAATCCAATTAGAGTTCTGTACGGAAACTGTCTCGTCAGTTCCTCTGTCTCAATTTCTTTTATCTGGTAAGATATAACCTACTTTCAAAAGTAATGAAACTCGCTTTTTAGGTAAATTTTTGAATCTAATCATGTTATTTATACAGGATGGTTATAATTAAACTTCTCCTATAAATAGCAATATTAAATGCAAACGGGTGAACAGATTGCAGCGAAATTTAGTGTATAAATTATACACAAGATGCGCTCAAGGAAGTTTGAAAAAAAAATAGTTCCAAAATGTCCACCAGAGGGCGCCTTTCCTGATAAAACATTAAATTTAACATAATAAACGACCAAAACGGAATTCAGAAACAATATTAAAAATACAGAACAAGAATTATGAGTAACAAAATGTATAACTAGAAAAAGCTGTCAATTCTAGAAAGAAAAAAAAATGTCGAGATTTGCATGCTGGTGAAAGAGAGGACGCTTTATGCAAAATAGGTTAGGGTAAGAAATATTTGCAGTTGTCATTTTATATGTCGATGTTTCCGACTGTAATGATGTTATCTTATTGAGACGTTGAATGACTTGACGCTCCATAACGCTGCATGTGCGAAACATCACAACTAATCAGTTACGATCTGCTGTTGAACACACTGTCCATCCACTTGAAATTTTACAGGTGAATGAGTATGGACACGTGGAGCACCTTTCCCTACATCCTTCTGGACACTATTAACAACTGCTCCTCTTGTGCAATTTCGTCTCAATTTGTTCTTGTTTCTGCAAACTTATTTTTTTTCTCTCAAACAACGTATTGCATTTTTTTTTAAATCTTAATGTGGTTCGATGACAAGGTGATCAGAAACTAGTGAATAAATGTTACTATTGTTTCTGTATTCTGTTTTGGTCATTTATTGTGTTAAAATTAATGTTTTTCAGGAAAAGACGCCCTCTGGTGGATATTATGGCACTGAAAATTTTTCCAAACAAAAATTTTATTCCAGGAGATTCTTGAAATTGGGAAAGGATATTAACAGCATAACTGATATCTGGCCTGGTTCGATTTGTTAATAAATGACAAGCAACCTAAAAGATTTCTATAAGGAAATTTAGACATTTCTTCTACTTCTACAGCATTTGACGGACAGTAATTTAGATAGAACAACTCCTTTTGCAATAGGAAGTGAAACATGAAAATATTTAGAAAATACATTACAAATTTTATCAATACATTGTTTCTGATGAATTAAATACTGTCCATTTATATCAGAAAATTCAATACCAAGTAATTTCTTAATTTTTCCCCAACACTTTTAAATCAAATTTACTTTGAAATAACGATACAATATTATCAATATCATCTTGTAATTTATTAAATATTACAATGTCATCAATATAAAATATCAAAAGAACATTTTCCTTATAAAAATATAAAAACAGTTACACCAATTCAGTTTAACAATATCTAAATTTTCAAGAACGCTATTAAATTCATAGTACCATTCTCTTCCACTTTGGTGTAATCCGTACATTGCCATTTTCAAATGACAAACATGGTTAATTTTATTAATGTTTTCAACACCTTCAGGTTATCGCATATATACATATTCATTCAAATTGGCGTATAAATATGCATATTTTATATCCAATTGACAATGAGTCCACTTTAATAGGCTATTAAATAAGAAAAAACCATCAAACAAGAGAAAAATTTACTACGAGACTAAACGTTTCATCCTAAGACTCCTTTTTATTGGTTTCTGTGCAACCAATTTAGATTTGTAGCTATAAGTTTCTGCTTTATCATTGTTTTTGAGTGTATAAATCCATCTACATCCTGTAACTTTAGAATCTTGAGGCGCAGGAACTAATTCCCATACATCTCTTTCTTTTATTACTTTAATTTCCTCCTCCATTGCGTCCTGCCATTTATCCGACTGGGGAGAGATTTTAACATCTTCAAAATGTTTAGGGATCAAAATTTCAATGTTCGAAACTTCGGGACGATTAGCGTTATGATCCACTCTTGAATTGAAGTCAAATAAACTTATATAGTGAATTATCTTCACAATATTTTTCTATATCATTAAATGACCTTAATCCTACATCTTTATCTTTAACACGATAGTAAATATTGTTACGAAATTTCTTTACCGGGGTTCGTTTGGATAGTGGAAGTGATATGGTGTAAAGAACGCTCAATCAGCAGGCAGAAGTAGAATAAAAACAACGACGTTTATTTACACGAACACACACAGGACAGCACAAAAGCGAAAACTATATACAGCACAGAAGACGATTATCTTCACCCGAGACGTGTAGCATACAATAGCACACACAGCAGCGTACAACCAGAATCTCCTGCAGACAGTAGCGCACAGCTCAGTTCAGCACGAGCTTGACACCGTCGTTTCCGCCTCCTCCACTCCGTCTTTGGACTTGGATTACTGACTTCGCTCCGTCGATTCCGCTTACTCTTCTTCGTCCACTCTGACCACTCGCTTGGCTCCTCTGGTAGCTGCAGCCCTTTTTATAGGTCTCAGGAGGCGGGGCTAGAAGCCTCTCAACCAATCAGGAACGTTCGAGGCGTATCTCGGTTCCTACTGGACGGATCGGGAAAATTCTCGAAGTTTCGGGTATAATCTATTTTGGCGCCAAAGTAGCCAAATTGGTCGCCAAGTCGCCAAATGGTCGCCAAGTTTGTCGCCAAGCTCTGGGACCTCCGACGCGCCACCTGTACTCTGTCGCATTCAGATGACTGTAAAACTTTCTGTTGATGGAACAAACTATGCTGGGAAGCCGAATTGCGGGTTTGTAACAATATCATACCTTTTTCCGTTTCGAAGCAAAATTACTTCTCTATAAAAAGGAATTGAACTGCATAATTTTAAATTAGATGCGTTTTCAACTGAAGCGTTTACTTTTGAGCTATCACCAACTACAGCTTTTCCCGATTCGTCAGGATCATAAAAAAATTGTGTTAATATCAATAAATTTAAATCCCATCCGTTCCGTTTTTCTACTATTAGGGCTAGGGAAGTTTAAAATGCCGTTTGAACGTCTTTTAGTTTCATCAAAAAGTGCGTTACAAGTTTCAGTTAACTTCTCCAATTGCCAAATACGGTATCCTTTAGTTGAACAGACATAGTCAAGCCTTATCCCGTGTTTTGCACACAAATCTAATTTATTCCCAAACTTTGCTAGGGAGTTCTCACATGAACAAGACATCCAAATACCTTAAGATGCGACAGGGTTGACTAACGACTAAAATAAAGCTCATACGGGGTTTTATTTTTAAATTTATGACAAATTCTATTTTTTAACATAAGTAAAACAGACTAAAGCTTCTGGCCAAAACATTTTTCAATTCCACTGGCATTAAGCATAGCCTTTACACAATCCATAGCAGTTAAATTAAATCGTTCGAATATACTGTTCTCTTCAGATGTGTAAGTTTTTGCCCTCTCACTTCTAATACCTAGTTCATTTAAATATTTGGAAAATTTAGTATGACAAAATTCCATACCATTGTCACATCGTACACTTAATATTTTACAATTCAACACTCTTTCAGCATCAGCTTGGGAAGATTTAAAGCATTCAAAAACTTGAGATTTTTCTTTAAGAGGAAAGCAGGTCACAGTTCTGGAAAAATCATCTGTGATGGACCAAAAAATACTGAACTTCACTACACGATGTAACTGGTAAAGGACCACATACGTCCATGTGTACCAACTGCAAGGGTCTAGTACTTCTTATTCTACCAATAGGTTTAACAGAGACGTTTCGTTTTAGTTAATTTACAACTTTCATAGTTCAATTTCTCACTAACAAATATAGGTAAACCATTTACTGCCGAAACTTTACTAATTTGGTCTAAATAATCAATATTCATATGACAAAAGCGATTATTCCACAGCACAATATTTCCAGAATAATGCACATTTCCCCTCTTTTACATTAGAAATTGCTATATTCTTATACACATCTTTAACATCATATCTAGATTTTAAGAAATACAAGTCCTTTTGCAAAGAATAACTTCTCGCCTTTGGGTGAAAAAAACCCCATAATATACCATTTGCACATTTAAAGGTACAATTTGCTTTTTCTAATAAAGGCGCCGATAATAGATTTCGTCTCAATTTAGGTGAAAACATAACATTTTTTAAAGTAATGGAATGGTCTCTTTCATTTAACTTTATGCAAAATTTAACAGTACCTATACTTTCTATTGGACTTTCTAATCCACCTACGACTAACGACATAGATTTCCCTTCAATTTTGTTTAAATCAATAAAAAAAATTATATCATTGCAGTAATGTCGTGTAGCAGCAGTGTCAATAATCCAATTGAATTTATGAGTTTCTTGATTTACATTAGTCTCGGTAACAAAATTTCGTTTTTACCATTTTCTTCAAAATGATTTAAATTGGATGCACTAAAGTTTGAAGAATTATCATTTAAATATTTACAGTTTCTTTAAATGCCCTTCTTATTTAAATAAATAGCAAGGCTCTATTTTATCTTTAAATATAGACTTATTTCCATCTGGTTTTGGTTTACAATTTTCAGAAACATTCTGTTTATTAAATTTACTAGCAGCATAGGCACTTACAGAATAATCATTAAATTCTAACACTTAAATCATTTTTAAACTGTTTTAACCGATTTTCCTCAGCAATTAATTCGACCTCAATTTCATAAAGTTTAAAATCCTCATCAGGCCAACGGTACAAAATTTGTACTACACCTTGAAACTCCCGAGGATTGCTGGGAAAGCACTCTACATATCGTCTCATGGATGTCCAGCATCTTTCAAATTCCGGCAATAAATGCTGCAATACGATCAATGTCAGGATTGAACTTAATAGAGAAAAATTCATCTAATAATCGTATCACAAATGCTCTGGAAAAGGATTCAAATTGTTTCTTGAGTATAATCCATGCCTTGGATGCACTTGTAGTTGAGGATATCAAAGTTCCATATTGCTCATCAATACCGTAGTATATTGTTGCTGGAGCTCTATCCCGCCGTTGTTAATATTCAGACTTGCCATGTCTTGTAGCAGTAGTCTCATCCAAGGGTGGTTCCGTTCCTTCTATGAATGTCCAACAACCTCGTTCCATAAGGAGGAATTTCATATTTTCCTTCCACGAGATCCTGTTCGACTTGTTGAATGCGCTCTATTCCAACAGCCTCCATATTCAAAGTTATAGTAAGAATAAAGAGGAAATGGACGACAGCCGGCCCCCGTCACAAAAACGTTGGTGGAGAAAACATTCAAATGCACACCTTTCTAGAAACACTGGATCTTCTGGAGTCGGGTCATTGACAGAAGACTGGACTGCACTGCCTGGTTCCCTTCTGAGGGCGCTAGGTTAAATAGTCACAGCTGCCTAATTACTACTTACTGTGCAAGGTTAAATTGGTGAAGACCTGAGCATTTAACCTTATGTTAACGAAAACCTGACGGTAACGTATGATTTATGCTGAGAACGTTTCCACTTGGGAAGCAACACATACACTGCAGTAGAAATAAATTAAGGTGTTTTAAGCACATGCAGATCAGAAAAAGTTACGACAAATCACTTGGGTCATAAAGCAGAAAAAAAAATATCATGAATACTGGAGGAAACTACTCCATTTCCTTTACCATTCTGCTTCGAAAGAAAAATACATTTTATAAGTAATCGTCTCTGACGTCATGACAAATAAGCAACAAGCACGAGTCGCAATGACGTCAGACATAGTTAGCCGTTAACACAGATAATTCTGCATGATTCAATAACACTGCCAATACTAGGCACCAAGCGTCGTAAACTCATGAATAAATTGGTGCATTAGCTGGATGAAGTAATGCCTACAGACAAATACCGGAATTGCAAAAATCTATTTAGCTTATGCCTTTTGAATCTCAAAGGAAATGCAAATTCATGTAGTATTGAAATCTGCCATTTATACCAGTATTGCATCATTGAAAACTTTATTTAAATTAAAAAATATTTACATTTAAAAATTACAAATTTAAATTTACATTTAAATTAATTATACTGGCTTTTTTTTTCTTTCTTTATAATAAAAATCGTTATTGCGCAGAAATTTAAATACAATGCGAAATATTGTGACATTTTTAAAAATTAATATGAAGCGAATATTTTAATATTAACTGATATACTTGTAAAAAAATTACGATCATAAATGTATATGTTAGTATATTTTTACTGAGCTCTTACCTCATACATCAGGTGCTGATTTCCGTCGAAATCAGCGAAGGCCTCCTGGACGACCTCCTCCTTCTCCTGGCGTCGAAAGCGGCAATGCAGGCTCGACCTGCAAAACATTAAAATGAAAAATGCCCAAAGACATGGTTAGCATACATAAATAGATGAAAGAATTTGACTAAGATTTTAAAGTGGAATATTAGTTTTGCACACACACCGCCATATAGTCAGGTTCTTCGATAAGTATGAGCAAAGACAGATTCCTCAATCAAAACAGTAAAATTCGTTTTAAGAATTAACAAAAATATTTATTCTACCACGATGGAAGTTACTGAATAAACTCATTCCTGATAGTATAAATACTCTCGACACCCGAAACCGTTAACTTTAATTTCTTATCTTGACTATTTTATATTTCTTTTGTTTCGTTTTTCTGATTTTTTTTTTTTTTTGCTTTTTCATAAACTACTAAGTAAAATGCACCACTTAAATTATTCTTTTCATTTCTTCCTAACTCTATTAAGCACAATAATAATTATATTAGAACAATTATGTTATGCAACTGCCAAGCAATAATTAAGGAAAGGTGATTACAGACTGTTGTGCTCATTTTCATCTCAGATTTTTGAATGGCCAGCAAATATTTATTCTTTTAACTTGAAATGTGACATCGTAAAAAAAAAATTCTTTAGTTGTTAGGTTTCTGAAAATAATAAGATCTTCCGTTAATAAAGAAGATGAATAGTTGGCACTGGCAGGATTTGATTCATTTAACTGAAATGGTAGAGCAACAATTAATTATCGGTTGTTGATTAAACATGATTTTATAAAATTTTACAGATGAAGATTAATCATATTGGTTCATTCATTTAAAATCGTGCAGTTTATATTTTTTTCGCGACAGAAACACGACGAATTCTCGATGGGTCCGAGAGTGAACCATTATAAAATCGTTACAGATCATAAATCAGATTAGTACAGAAGAATAAAACGGATTTTAGACGAAGTTCCAGTACAAAGATAAGACAATAATGTTTTTAACATGCCAATGCATCAAATTATTGCAGGAAACATTAGATTATTCTTTTTATTCTTTATTCCATTATCATTACTTCATACACTAAACTGAAATAATAAATTGCTATCCAAATTTGTATAAAGCTGATTTTTTAAAATTCTTACTTAAAAATGAAATATCGAAAGAGAGATTGTGGGCATTGATTTCTGCACGGAATGTTTTAACCATAAAATACTTTTTAACAAGAGAAATATATCGAATTTTTCATCCACAGATAAAAGTAAACCATGTTAAAGCATTTTCCCCTTCGTTTTTGATAATATTTGAACTATGCAATCATAAACACGAGTTTAGCTCACGAGTTTGAAATGTGCAATTCAAGAGCAGATTGACTTCTGCTTAATTGCTCTTAATTCAAACAGAAAAAAATGCTAAATTTCAGGAGAAAGTAGAGGAAATAAAAATTGTTTCAAGCCCTGCAAGCCTTTTCAAAATAGCACATCCTAATAATTTAGTTTGTTTTTTAAATAATACGTCCTATAACATGCAGCTTTTAAAACCTTAAATACCTCTCCACTTTGCTCTCCTACGACTTCGCATTGTTTCGAATTTATCAGTATCGATTCAGGTTACAGTTAGGTGATAAAGATTGGCACTAATTTTTTTCCACTCCATTCCTTTGGTGATAATATAATTATTGTGGAGGGAAGAATATGTTTTGTGTAGAATTTTATGAAATAATCTAATCATGTATTATTTTAGATATGCATTAAATAATTACATGTTTATTCCTAGTTACTAATTTTTTTAAAAATTAATTGGGATAAGACAGCATTTACTGCTAAAATGTCCATAAATTGGAATTTCAACCAATCAATGAAACCTCAGTCATTGATTATAATAACTTGTTCTTTGATTTCGTCCTTATTAGAAATGTTTCAGTTCGTCAACTTTTTAAAATGGACTACTATCTTAAATCACGGTTCATGTAAACAGGAAATCTTTTAACCGAAAGGAATTGATAGAAAATTTCAAATTTCAATGGTTCAAAACCAACTTCATTGTTTCTAATTAATACCCCATAATCAGCAATCATAATTACAAAATTTTAGCATGCCTCGCCATCTCTGATTATTAAATTATATTCTTTTCCACGCAAATGGAAAATATCGATAATATAAATCGATGGTTTATTTTCACGCACAAACTAAAAAGGCGTATTGAAAGATTTCCGAAGATCGGATTTCTTGAAGTATTTCTTAAAGGTGTGATAAACATTGTTACCGATTTGCAAAAACTTTTTGTTTATTATTTTTTTAAAAGCATGTTAAGAATATTGAGAGTTGGAAAATAATATTACAGGGAAATGTTATATCATTGTTGAATTCTTTAAGAATGGAGTAGATTTCGGCTCTATTTCAGGCTTGGCAAAGACTAGCTAGCGTCGATTTTAGAAAGTTTTCATCTATGCACAAATAAATATATGATTTCTTAATACGTGTTTGATCGGAAAAATTTTGACATGGAGAACCTATATAATTTCCATTATGGTTAGGAGTTGGATGATTAAAATGAAGCCAAAATTAGAAGGACAGTCTAATTATATGTCTCACATCTTCCCCTGGATAACAAGATATCTCAGAAATAGGACAAAGATGTGATATATTTACTTGTAATAAGTTTTAACAAAAATTGGGAAACACTTCCCGAAACTGAATTTATTTCAGAATATAATTAATAAATTATTCTTCAGATTACCATATCCTCAGAGAGAATTTTGAAAATGCACAAATGAAAATTGTGGTTTCGATTACCCTTGATCCAACGTAGACCCATTCCGAATTGAATCTGAAAATACATTTAAAACAACTAACGATAATAAATAATAGTAAAAAAGATCAATTAAGCAAAACAATTAAAAATTATCACTTTTTCACCACAAAATTTGTCGCTTTCTCAGAGCACACAACACAAGTAGGGAAAATTTTCAAGATGGCGGATTTTATGATTGAAAAGAACCTTCTAGAAGGAAAAACGTCATGTATGACGTCATAATATGATGCGTCAACAATACAAAAATATATAATTTATTAGACAGATAAACAATAACATTAATAGTTCTATTAACAGTTACAGTTATTTAATATTTTATTTCTGCTATTCAAATTTTGAAATTAACCGTTGAATATTAACTTATTATTTAAATAGTGTATTCTTAGTTTAGTTAATTAAAATATAAGAAAAAAAAACAATACCAATAAATTAGAAATTAATATTATTACTATTGTATAAGCTTTATTGTAACTAAGGCAGATTTTATTTTGATATCTTATCCTCACACTTTGATTAAATAATTTGGGCCGCGGTGGCCTGGTGGTAAGGTCTCGGCTTCGGAACCGTAGGGTTTCAGGTTCGGGACCCGATTCCACCGAAGAACCGTCGTGTAAGGGGGTCTGCTGCACGTTAAATCCGTCCTGACCAAACGTCCTCCCGCTGGTGTGGTGTGGTGTGGAGAGGGGGGTGCCATCTCGGGTGTCGTCCTCGTCATCTGACCGTGGTTCAAAATTACGAGGTCCGTCCCAAAATAGCCCTAGTGTTGCTTCAAAAGGGACGTTAATATAACTAAGCTAAGCTTGATTAAATAATTAATAGGTTCACATTTACCATCCATATACATGGAATGTGTGATGAATGTGTTCACTACTTATGAAGAAAAAAAATACATTCATCAGATATAGAAACTTTTCATACTGCATACTCTGACTCGAAAACTCATCATAAAATAAAATGACAATAAATCAAAAGAAAAAGTAATGAAGGAAATGTGATATTAACCAAAATGGTTGTGTTTCTGCTTGTGCAGAAGTGCTATTCAAAATGAAGAAAGTAAACCTCATGAATTCTATTTCTTATGTCGAAAATAAAATAACTACAAAGACTTTTCTAACACGTTTTGCCTATATTAAAAGGAGAGTTTCGTCCTTGCAAAACTTTTAATACATAATTCACTTTAAAATTTATTTCATTCTTTGAAATTAGGAAAATAACACCGATATAAATATATATATATAAATAAATTTTCTTTTCAGTTCAATGCAGACATTATTAATTATTTATTAAATAAAGCAATAAAGCCAGAAGGCTCAAACATTGCTAGCAGTTTCATTTCTACTGAGAAAACTAAACAAATATTTCAACATTTTCTCTTCACTAGTCATTTATTGTTTGTTATATTAAAGTAAACGTCTCATTAAATACGTGCTCCTAAAATATAATTAAATCAGAAAAACCGTATCCAATAAAATTGAAATAAATTTTATAAATACATTCATTCTCTATAGAACAAAATAAAAATGTTATTCACATTTTCCACAATTTCGATATATTGTTGTCAGTTAAATTAAAGTAGGTAACTTAATTCACTTTTATAAAAACTGAGCCTAAAAATTCTACGTTCATAAAACATAAAAAGTTATACTCGCATAATGAATTGTTTCTGTTTCGCTATATACTGTTTTTATGGTATCAAATGATCACTAAAAATAAAGTTAAAAAACATTAATAAAAGGTCTTTCGAAAGACCAATTTCATTTCGCGCTTACAGGACATTTAAAAGTTCACTAAACTAAAATGAAATAAAAAAACATACCCACTCACTTTTTTTCTCACTTTTCAGGACTAAAAGAGTCGTATAAACTTTCACATTTTCATAAATATTAAATGTTTCCCCTCTAGCTATATATTTTATGCTATTATATATATATATATTCCACTACCGTTTCATGGCGTCTCATGAAACGGCAGTGGAATAGCCAGGAATAATAAAGAATTTTCGAAAGTTGTTTATGTTTAAATGAAAGGTTCTTTGATCTTCAGAATAAACAGTATATTTTTTACAGTCATTATTATTTTGTTTATTTTTCAACACAAGGCGAGAGATCGAATATTAGATTAATGAACCTATTTAATGTTTCTATGTATAATAGGTTATGTTTAAAGGCTCTTATGAAAATTTTTTCAGCTATATTTTTTCTCCTTCTGAATTCATTTATAAAGAACAAACGATATTTTGTTCCACAGTGTTTTTGTTTTATTTGTGTTTCGAGCTTATTTTTTAAAATTTTCTTTCTTAATTTTCTTTCTTAAATTAATTTTTTTTTTCTTTTCTTATTAACAGCAAACGATAGCTTAATGCCAGTATTCTGGAAGGATAACATTTATTTTTTTATATAAATGCGCTTTGAGAGGAATAAACAAATGAAATGCTTTGTGTAGCAAAGGTTAAAAGATATATACAATAAAAATGACTTTACAAAATGATTTAAAATTTATTTTCTTTAAACAGAGTGAAATGTATTCGACTGAAATGCAAAAAAGAAGCAAAATAAATAAATAAAATCAACATAGAAAATAATCATGCACTGAAATTTCATCTTTCTGATTATTTGATATTATGATAATGAAAAAGAAAATTGATACATTTATTCAAGAAAGTTCCTTATGTCAAATGCTAGCTAAAAATGTTTCATTGAAACATATTTCGAGAGACCATATTTTTTAATCAAGAATTTTCTTATTCTTCCATCCAAGGAAAAGGTTATCCTTATAAAATGAAAAAGGAAAAGTTAATATTTAAGTTGAGTTATAAATTGGAATTAAAAAGTCGCGGATTTAAAATATATGTTAATAACAATTCTACAATGATGGTAAAACACATAAGCAATTTCATTATTATAAATTATAATTTTTTATACTCGCTATTGTAGAGAAGATACTGCCAGTTAAAAGTAATAGCAAGGACTCTGTTAGAACATTTTTCTGAAATGTTGTGAAGGTAGGTATCATAAAAATAAAGCTATCAGAGAAATTTA
>JAPMOR010102846.1:0-31844 GCA_026543865.1 Argiope aurantia
TAATATTATTTAATATATGAAGAGAAATGTAAATTATGTAAATGCTCTTTTAAAATATTTGATGAAGAAAATGAAAACCCAAATGCATAAGATGCTTATAGAGATACTAAACATAAATTTAAAATTATTTTTTGTTTTAATATATACTTACTTTTTAATGTAGGTTTTGGAATTTCCTTGTAATATTCGGATGATTTATTTTCCTTACAGTATTATCTTTCGTGCCTCTGGATTTAGAGATTTTATACAGACATAATATATTATTAACAAAGAATTATTTACTTTCCGATGCACTAACAGATAGTTTTATAATTTTTTTAATAATTATTTTCAATCAGTAATATATTTCATAATTCATTATGAAAAATTTTATTATTATATGATTTCAATTTTTGCACAAATTCTTCACCAGATGGCACTACTTATATGATATCAAGATTTAATTTAAATCAATTAATTAAAGGATAATATTTTTCATATCATTAAAACATTACACTGCCGTCGAGAAAAAAAAATGTTCAAAGTTTCAGAACGCTAGTGTGTCATAAATTGAATGAAAAGTTGATTACAAAATACCATCTTATTAAAAAAATAAACAGCTCAAGTGAAATAAAATTGTGAAACATTTTCGGAAATCCACGATTTGACTTTTAATGCTGTACCATCGAATAAGATCAAAAGATATTTATTAGAAATGAGAAAAAACAAAAACTTTGTATTAAATGTGGGTTATTAGTTTGGAGGATGATAGCTCAAGTGAAAACACATGGACTTTTTCAAAATATTTCTAATGTGTTTTCAAGTTCTGAGGACATATGTGTTCTTTGTTTTTGATTTCTCTTTTGGATTTCAGGAAAATATTACCTATGTATATTTTTAGAAAGGATAAATCAGTGGAATTATTTAATATCTAATTACTCGTTGTATATTATGCTATGAAAGCCCATCCTTATACTGATGACAGACGCACGGTAGATTATAAAATTAGATTAGCTCGCAGTACTTGAATGTGTCAAATTGAACACATATTTATACTGGAGTTGGAAAATCGAATATCATATCATCATAGACTTTTTTCAGTCGGATAATCGACGCTTTGTGATCAGAAAAGCATCAAAACTATATAGAATTACAATTCTTTATAAGGATTAAGTTTCTAAAATATGTTTTTCTGGTACATATTATAGTTTGTCACGAGGAAACAAGAATTTTTTTCTAAAACTCTTAGCATTAAATATGATATAAATATTAAATATTCCAGTATATTTTCGAATTTCAAATAGATAGGTTAGTAAATAAATATGTAAATATATATTTGTATTTTAAATGGATTGGTTAATAATTAAATATTTAAATATAAGAAAAATGAAAAATAAGGTTTTCAACAAAATTCAAAATATTTTCTTTTAATTCTACTCTTTGTATACCTAAATATTATTTATTTGATGAAAGAATTGAAGGCATTTATTCTAAATTTCTTTAAAACTGCTATAACTATTTTAACTCGAAAAATGTTAAGTAAACATCATCTTAAAAAATCTGATTATAAAATAAATAAGTCAGAAAAATATTTTTTTTTTATTTTAAAAAATAAAATATTTTCTTGAAAGTAACTATGAACTCTTTTCTTTCATTTCTTTAATCTAGAAAATGTCTAAGAGAAGAAACTTCTCGACAAAAGAAATTAAGTTGTAAAAAATGTTATTTGTTTTCGCATTAAACGTTCAGTATTCTTTAAGTTCCTCAAATATATATTAAGTTCTTTTAAAAGTTGTGAATAGGAGACAGAGAGAAAAAAATGGAATTCAATAAAATGTGTGCATTTGAGGTCTAGACATTTCAATCTTTCTAAATGCTTTTCTACAAAAATATCACTAAGTTTTTGAATAAAACTCGAATTATTCTCCCGAATTAAGAGGCAAGAAGAAATTTCTAAGAATCCCAATCCATCAAGTTCCATAATTCTGTCACAAAACTATGGCAAATGGAGTGTGAGACAAATAAATATAAAAAGAAAACTTCCTGAATCACCATGAGAAAGACATTAGGATATGATCCGGTGATTTTTTTGAAATCGTCCATATGTTAAAACATGAGAAATAAGTATGTATTTAACATAAAAGCGTAGTATATGGTGAATGCTTGAAACAACTTTATAATTGATATGTCTTTTGCAATTAAGTTGCGTTATTTGAATCTGTACAACAAGACTTTAAATAATTACACAGTATTACAGAGTATTAAAACTCATATTGCTTGAGTTGAATCATAAATATAACTTTAAAAATTAAAGAATTAAAGCACAACTTTAAGGAATTAAGCAGAAAAATTTGGATCCTAAAAGACAAAATTGTTTTATTGAATGAGAGTGATATAATAATTACAATAACTATAATATAAAAGGATTTCAAAAATGCTTTATTATGTGTTACTACAGCAGTATTTTCCATTTTTTTCAATTCACAATAAAATAATAAACATTTGGAAATTAATTTCTATTGGAAAAAAACTTTTGAATGAAGAAATGTCAAAAATATCACAAAATACGTAATTTTACACATCTTTCTATATAAAAAGTTTGATGCTTCAGTCAATTTCATATTATTCAAGAATTTAAAATTTAAAAGAAATTTAATGAATTTGGTCTATTACACCAGGCATCAGTTCATTTAAATTCTAAATTTCTCTTTACCTTAATAAATTTATTTTAAACTTAATGGACACCTCTAATCTTGAAATTTAAAAACATTGATTAATAAGAAGCCTGGAATGTGATTTAAACACAGATTATTTCGGAAAATAAATTATGAACTCAGAGCTAATAATCCTCTAACTCTTCATCTTATTTTCAAAATCAACATCATTTAATGTTCTAAGATATTTGGACATCTCCTTCGGTAATTTACCTCACACTTTCAATACCAAACAACGGCCTAGTGGAATAAGGCAAGGAAGTCATGTCTGAGGGATGTGAATGATTTGAAGAAAGTAATGGATTTTTTCCTAATTATGCTATTAACCAACATTTTTTTTTGAAAATAAGTGGGTTCAGTTCTGTTTTAATAGTAATCTGAGATCTGACTGGCTGATGCAGGTTATCCTGAGTTTTCTTCAAAACAAACTCAAATTAAACCCGGTTATTCCAAAAAAATCATCCAAGAGGATTATGTCCTCCCTTATATGGGAGCTAATTCAATTTCTACCTCAGATATTATATAGGTGCTCTGGATCGCTTTGACCAGCTAAACTGTCAAATTTCCTCTTTATCATGAAACTTGTCCCATGAATTTGAAAAATAATGCTGAATAGGGTTAGCGAACAATATCTTATATAACCTTTGCAGAAACATCGTATAATCTTTTTTTCTTAGGGAATACTTTTCTACTTTTTTTATTGGGAATTGTATTGGTTATCAAAATGTATTTAATATTTTTTTGTAAAATGTCATTTTTAACAAAATGCAGAAAACATGAATTTCTTTCTGTGTATTATCAATTTGGGAAGAAGCTGTTAAATACTGTTAAGTAGGCCAAACGTGAATTAGCAGCTTAACAAGTGACTATAGTTGTTGAAGATATTTTTTATTTGTTTTTAGAATGAATTGAAAGTCGTTGTAACAAGACAATAAGGGCGATCCATAAAGTTTTTTCCACCAAAATGCATTCAAATTACAATTTGAAAAAAAAAAACAAAGGAATTCAGAATCAAAACTTGCATTTGAATGCAGTTTCAATAAACATTCTAAAATTTAAAAATTTCTAGCAGTTTCTCATGAAAAAGCGATGATAGTTAAAGAAATGTCGCTATCAAAAATACAATGCCTTTGACAAGCACAATCACAGCTATAAAAGGCAGTATTACAAAAAGTCAAAATATTGAGCACATCAAAGCGAAAAGTTTTAAGGGATGACTTTTCTTCAGAATGGCCTGGATTAAAAGCCTAAATAATGGTTCTAACAAAAGTATCATTTTTCGAATCAGAGGTCGAATTTCCCATTCATTTCAGAGACGAATTGAAGCGTGACTAGTACGAAACTTATTTCATTCTCCAGTAAAAACGAAAGTCACATTCAATCTTATCTCTTTTAAAGTAGTTGAGTAGAATGTAGTTGAAAGTATTACAAGAAAATCTCAGAAACAGCAGGATTTTTTAAAATGATAAATTCGATAAAAACATAGCTTATAATTCTGGACTCAGTCAGGCCGTCCAAATAGCTCTAATTCTTCAAATTTTTAAATATTGCAACTCAGTGCGATATGTCATTTATTTGTTTTCAATATAAATCAGAAGTTGTTTCATCATTATCTTAGATTCTATTATATTTTCTTTACTAGCTTTAAAACTGTGGTCACAAAAATAAGATAATTATCTATAATCAGTCATATTTGTTTCACGTTCAATTATTTCAAAAAATTTCTTAATTTGGCATTAAAATGCCCATAACAGTGTAAAATAATGAAAAATATAAAAGATTCATTGAATAATCAAATCATAATAAGAAAATCAGATTTATCGATTTTAGAAAATCGAAATGCCTATGAAAAGGGGATGGTTCGACCTTGGAAAAAAATATGTTCCATTGGTATAAAAGAAATTCGACCTTGAATTAAATTGGGTAGCTGAGTATAAACTTTCTTTGGTATCAACTGTCATGTAACACAAAGTAGACCAAATTAAGCTTCTAAAATCCTTTAGGAAAATAAAAACTATTTCATTATTTTAAGAAAACTGAATTGCTTCTAATAGAATTTATCAGGTATTAACTTTGATTCTTCTAATGACTTCTTGATTACATCTATTGATCTGAGATTATTTATTAGGTCAGAAATAATAAATAATTCTTTTAAATTAGACTCTATAATTAGAATATTTAAAATTAGGAAATATATATTATTAATTTAAAACCATAGGTTTTCTTTAATAGGTCTATTTTGATTGCAACATTATATGCTAATTTTTCTACAGCAAAAATATCCATTTGGTAAATTAATTACTCAACAATTGAAAAACCAAATTAATGCCGATATAATAAAAATATTTTGGTAATGAGGATAAAGTAGAAATAATATCACATAATGAATAAAACAAAAATAATTATACTTCATGGTATACAAAATTTGCAGGCCCTGTTATTGATTTATTTAAATCAACATTCTGCGTATAAATTCATTAAGAACTTGTTTCTACTGCAGGTTTCTCAACTAAGACGGAAAATAAAATGCCATCTAAAGAAAAATATTCAATTCTGTTCTGAGTTCTGAGAGCAACAGTTTAAAAAATAAAGTTCTAAAGAAATGCACTCCTAGGACTCACTGAAATTTTTAACATCCCTTCTGTGATTGACAAGGCATGGTGAAGTAAAAACTGGACTTAGGGCAGAAGGTTCAGACTGTTGTAAGGAATTGACATAAAAACGGCAATACAAACGAGGAAAAGGACTCTCTAATTAGTATGGGCTTTAAAAATAAAACAAGATAGAATAATATTGGATAATTATATTTTTAGAGCAAAGCAGTAAGAGGAATTTCGAAAACCTAAATGGTATTATATTTTTCACTGTTTCTTTTGACTTAACGTAACAGAAATAAAGATTTTTTGATGAAATATTCGCTTTTCTTCTCTCATATAGCATTTATTTAGACAGAAAATTTCAAATTTAAAATTAGAATCTAGTTTTTTTTAAAAAATATACTAGTACAACTTGCGTATTTCCTATAAACATTCTGAATTTGTAGGCTCAGGAATGCTGATGAAATATATATTACAAGATATAATATTGGTAAAAATCGGATTGTTAAATAGGAAATATAATACTCTTTTTAATAATTAACATACAACTACAATCATTGATAAAACTTTGCAGATTTCTTACCTTCCAAAAAATTGAGAAATGAGATTCTTTGTAAAAAAGTTATTTCAAATTTTATTGGGAAAAATAAAATGTCAATGAAATAAATGAAGAAGCGCAAATTTTGTAGAATAGAAACTCATATTACTTATACCAATGTAATTATCTATTCTATGACATCTAGAAATATAAAAAGTGATCAAGGCAATAATTCTATTCAGAAACGATGAAATTAAAAAGGTCTATCTGACAAATTAGCATGCATACATGATTATTAAACATTTATGAAATGAGTTTAATCCCTTAATTATCACGTCCTTGCGTCAGGCAGCCGTTCCATAAACACTTGAAGTATATTTGTGGAATTTTAATGGCAGCAGTAAGATAACATTTTCCCGAAATGGAAGCTGCCATCTGATAATAAAAGAATAAAACATTCAAGGGGTTAATTTGCTTAAATAGGTTTTAAAGCACTGATTTTGTTGCATGGTATTTTATGTTTCTTTAGGTTTGCTTTTTCTCTAAAAGAGTTTTTTTTTTATTTAGGTTTTTTTTTATCATATAAGAAGATTAATTTGTATAAGTTAGTTCATAATTCATTTCTGAAAGTTGAATATTGCAAATCTTTCTGATGTACGAGTCTACAGTGTGACAATTTCTTTAAAATTGCTAATTCGTTCATCTTTGAAATTTTCAATAAAAAACAATTATTATGATATTTTTGACAACATTCAATTAAATGTATTTCTCTGCTAAATACATTTTGTTTAAATATCGCAAAATACGATTTTTGTGTTCCTATAGGTTGATTTCAAAGGTCGAATATCAGTGCCCCATAAGTACTGTCTTCAAAGGTTGATACAAAAATATAAATATCGTTACAATTTTTACTATACGATTTTTAGTCATTCAAACACATAGTGTAAATCTACCATTGACAGAAAAAATGCTTATTTACTATTAAAATATTTATATCATAATAATAACTGAAAAAATTCGGAATATTACCTCCGAGTCGATTATCTCTACTCACAATTTCATCTTGTATTCTGCGGAATTGCGGCTTATCACGCGATTTTGTGTATATTGGGGAACAGTTAAGCGCTGCCAAGTCAAGTTTGTAATCACAACATTTTTCATCTTACTTTATGAGGAAAACTTTCTTCAAATTCTTTACCCCCCTCCAAAAAAAAACGTCTTTTTTATTTAATATCATTCGATATATAATGTTTTAGCGTAACTTTGAATGTTAGGGAAGCTGAATGATACAAGTGATTGATTTGCTTTATAAAATTGGTCTTGTAAGCGATTTTTGATGATACTCGATATTTGTCTCTGGTTGGTTGTTACATTATTCATCTCTAACGTATCATAATCTCTAAAAGTATTACTTGTACTTTTTTCCCTTTTTATTCCTTTTAAGTAAGAATAAAGTGATTAAAATATTTCAGAATTGCTGAAATCATATTGCATATATCATAATGATATTGCATATCATTGTAAAAAAAAAGCAATTTATTTTTTACAATGAATTTTAAAAAATATTTCAAATTACTTGCTGTATCTAGATGTAACAACAATTTAAAAATTTCCTTCTTTTCGGTAATTATAAGGAGCTTTCAGTCAGTTATAAAATCATTCTTCAGACTTTTCAGTGGAGTTTTATTCAATAGCTTTTGAACAGGTTTGTCTCATACCTCGAACCCCTGCAACATTACTCGCATAACTCTAAGTGCATTTATTCCTCAGATATATCCTTTGAGAAGCCCATTTTACAATATCAAAGCTGAAAACTTTACTAACTCAGGTTAATATTTACTTAAAACTTGTTCAAGGAGTCATCCTTTATTAAAGATTTTAATCTGACATTGAAACTAAAACGAATTATTGTGCAATAAAACTTCTTTTAATTTTTATAGTATATTTATTTTCTAAAGAAAATTTGAATATATTTGTTCATTTCATGTTATGATAAAAAAAATAATAAATGCATCTGCACATTGTTATAAATGTCCTAAAAATTTCCAAATTGCAAGTTTGTTACGACTTTTTTTCATTGAATGAATCTAAAATGCAACTGCACTGAATTTGCTTTTAAATTTCAGGTGTTTAAGAAAGCTAACTCTTCTTTGTAATATCTTATCGGAATGTACCAAAACAAAATAATTTGATTATGACCTTTATAATTATTATGCTGGACTTAGTTTCATCAATTAATATGCAGTTCTTACGAATATTTTCTATGCAATGACGAAGATTATTAATTATATGGTATATCATGTAACTGTGAGAAAATTCTTTGCTTTAAAGCAATTTAAATTAATTGAATCAATCTACCTTTATTTAGCTTAACAAAATATAATTTTTATGGGAATTATAATTTTATTATAAATTTTGTTCAGATTGAAAGTCAGATTATTACTCTAGAGTATCGAAATCTCTATGAGACATACAATTTTTTTTTTTTGAATCTTTCAATATAGGAGTATTAAATCTTTTCGTCCAGGTCCAATCAGGTTGATTCAAAGACAGGAATGTTAGCATAATTAATTTTGGGTTTTGTTACCAATATATATGTTACCGCAATAAAATATTTTTCGAACTTTATCATTTTATTGATTTCTATAAAATTAATTCCTTTTTATTCTACATTATCAAAATAGTTTTACAAGAAAGTATTGTAAACAAAAAAAAATAAGTGTTAAATAATCTCAAGAGAAAACATTCCTAGAATTGTGCATCATGCTTGTAGAATTAAATATTATGCTTTAGAAAATTATTTAAATTAATGCAAGAATGTATTCATTAATATTGAAATAGTACACAATAGGAATAAATGGAAAAAAAGTCTGATATTTGAGTCACTGAAAGTGTATTTGTTAAATAATCTAGAAATTACTAGGCGCCTGATAGCACAAAAGAGAGTTAAAGTTTACTAAGACATTATTTTCGCTTAAATGATGGTGAATTTCTAGACATAAAGACACTTATGAAAGATATTGCGTGCGTATTTACATCGAAATAAGAGGGTGAGAGGAGTAAGTGGAATTTGAAATGATAATGATCATCTCATAATTTGATAGTCATAATGTAATATTTGCAGTTAATAAATATCTTATTGTGATGTAGCCCTTTTGAATTATTCTTTTAACTAATCTAAATTATTAGCTGCATGAGTTTTGTATTGCTATCTGGCTAATGTGTAACTATATTTTTTAGCAATATTAATATGCTATTCAGAATGAAGAGCAATTGAATGTGACTCCAAAAATTAATTGAATTATTTTTTTAATTTTTAATTATTTTTTTAGTTATTTTAATACAATACGATTATGTGGCAAGAACCAGTGATTTATTATGAATGAGATTGATGTTGCTACTGCTAATCATGAATAATGAAATTAAAGTGAAAGAATAAAGGTCAGTTATTTAGAGATATAAAATGTGAGATTCAGTTACAAACATTGCTGAATTAGATATCGAAAGGATATAAATGTGAATATATTTTAAAGAAAAGTAGCCCATTTTTGCTTCACAAATGGGAAAAGCAATTATAAAATCAATCGGTTATTCAAAATTGAATTGAATTTTATGAACTCCACTCTGGTGTTTGTATACCAAATTTCTAAAATGAGGCTGTCTATAAATGTGATTCAATCCAAAGCTTAGGCTCTTTCTGCTGCGACATAAAAAGGGAAGATAAATTTTATTTGCTTCAATTTTTGTGGTAATTGATTCTCTGCTATTTAACCTAGATTCAATTATTTAATTTCTTTTAGCTACTCAGTCTTAGCTTGTATGTTTCAACAAAAAATATAAACCCTTGTTTAAAGCCCCGATAAAACAGTTATTCCAGCCAATAGCTTATCTTGAACCAATATCAGGCAGACTTCGTTTTAATTCTTCAATAAGAAATGCTTTCCAATATGAAAACAGAAATTTGTAACAATATTTTCTTGACATTTATAAATAAAGCAGATTTTATCGTCCTTATTTGAAATCCTTATATCCAATAATAGCTAAATTATTTAAACTATCGGATTTATGCTTAAATTTCACTTAAAATATCATGAATATACATTACTTGCAAATCTAGATATGCATCATTAAATTTTAGAAAGAAAGACAATAAAATATAAATGATTCGTTAAGAATTGCAATCCAGCATCGTAAATATTCTTTTTTCAATTAATATTTCAATTCTTATTACTCAAAATATTTTATATCAACTGATTAAATCTATTTAATTTTAATAAGAAATAAAAATCGCACTTTATATGAAAATTATCTGATCTACAAATTATTCAATGGTGATTTTATGACAGTAGTTAAAATATATCACGATCAGAAGACCGACAGAAACATTTAGAAAGAATAAATATACAGTACTTCAACAAGTAGACTTGTCAAGGTATTTCCTACTGACAATGGGAATTTTGCAGTTTTCTTTAAAAAAATATTTCATAAATTATTACAGATATGCAAGTATTTTTTTAGGATTCCGATTTTTGAATATCCCAGATTTGATGTCATGTAAAAAAATTATAATAAAAATGATAGAATAAATTTTTTTACAGTAGCAATGTTTAAAAAGTTGTAAAAAATATATTTTTTTTTATTTTAAAAATTTATATCATTTATTTGTATAGTAAAGTTTTGGTTTTTAAATGAATAAAAAAAAATAAGAAAAATGTTATAGTTTCTTCCCAGACTACTTAAACAATGTGTGTATTTAAACAAACTTATCCTCTTGAACATTAAATATCAATTTACTGAAGAATGCGTTTACTGAAGTTACAAAGGTGTCCAGTTATTTTGATTGAGGACTGCACAACAGAGCTTACGATTTACATTTTTATTTTTAAGCTGATTCTGATTCAAACCTATGACTTCCTGACTAACTAATCGGCATCTTGCACACGAGAATATCGACCAGAATTCATCCATTCGTCGTAGTCCATTTAATTAAATGTCTTACGCTTCGAGTTAAGAAAGTAATTTTAAGTCAAAAAAAGGAGAGACTTTTTCTCGCAAACTAAATGTTATCATTGGAATAAATTATGGATGTTTGGCTCGAACGTTATTGTTTTATAAAACTATTGGACATAAAGATGTTATTTTTTGATACCATTTCCCTTTTTTGTTTGATTTATTTTATAAACATCAAACTTCCAAAATTAAGAAACATATGAAATATAGTTCTCTGTTAAATGCGGATATTAAATTGCAGTTCATTATATTTTGTTTAAACAGAATAATCTGTGCATATTTTACACTAAATGGTTATAGTATAATTTCCTCTGTTTCCCTTGCATCTGAAACTTAAATAAAATGAATGGAAAAAGTCTTATATACAATTGAAAAAGTCAATGTTTGATGAATTATAATGCAAGAATGCAAGAAATAATTGTATCAAAATTCACTGTTGATTTTAATTTATCATACTTTAAATAAATGGAGAAAGGAAATACGGTGTAGTACATTTTATTACGTATTCGTATGCTTTAGTAAACCATTAGACTGAATCCAAATCGGAATGTGTACAAACTTATTCAGATTACCTGGTCATTTCAAGTAAAACATACAAAAAAATGCTGTATTATAAATTTTAAAACTATTTTCTATAATACCATCTACTATGAAATTTGTTATGTTATCATCTCAGAATTGATCAATATTGTTAAACAAAAAAATTTACAATATTTGTTTTCAAATTATGCTGAAATTTGTGGAATATAGAATCTGAAATATTAGCTACAATATGTTCTATATTATACAATATTTAGCTTCTTCGAGCAAGCTTGATAAAAAGATTGTTTTTTGTATAATATTTCAGGTAAAATTCAATTATGACTGACATTTTTGTGTCAAAGTTTTTTTCTGTTGATATTAATTAAAACATTTGGATACTCTTGAATATTGTTTAAAATTGCTAAATTTTATTAATCCTGTATTTGGTGTTCATCATTCTAGTGTTCAAATTTGAACAAAATATTGTTACAAACCTGCAATTCGGCTTCCCAGCATAGTTTATTCCATCAATAGAAAGAGGGTTTTACAGTCATCTGAATGGGACTAGCGCGACGGAGGTCCCAGAGCTTGGCGACAAACTTGGCGACCATTTGGCGACTTGGCGACGAATTTGGCGACTTTGGTGCCAAAATAGATAATACTAGAAACTTCGAGAATTTTCCCGATCCATCCAGTAGGAACCGAGATACGCCTGGAACGTTCCTGATTGGTTGAGAGGCTTCTAGCCCCGCTTCCTGAGACCTATAAAAGGGTCCACAGCTGCCAGAGCAGACAAGTCAAGTCCGAGAGGAGTACGACGACGAAGCCAGTAGTCGAGATGACGGAATAGTCCGAAGACGAAGCGGAGAAGGCGGAAACGACGGTGAGCAGCGACGGAGTCAAGCTCGTGCTGAACTGAACTGTGCGCTACTGTCTGCAGTAGATTCTGGTTGTATGCTGCTGTTGTATGCTACACGTCTCGGGTGAAGATAATCGTCTTCTGTGCTGTATACAGTTGTCGCTTTTGTGCTGTCCTGTGTGTCTTCGTGTAAATGAACGTCGTTGTTTTTATTCTACTTCTGCCTGCTAATTGAGCGTTCTACACACCATATCACTTCCACTATCCAAACGAACCCCGGTAAAGAGAATTTCGCAACATTTGGTGTCAGAAGTGGGATAGTGGTCAACAGTGTATGGTGCTGACGAGATCTCAAGCAAAAATGGCTGATAGCGGTGATGGTGAGTTACTGGCTCTGTTGGCTGAGATGAAGAAATCTATGGAAGAGTTGAAGCAGGAAATGAAGCAAGGACAAGATGAGATGAAGCAGGAGATGAAATCCGGACAAGAGGAGCTTAAGAAAGGAATTTTGTTATGCTATTATTATTATTATTATGGAAGGAAATTTTAAAAGATAAATGTAATAAAACAGAAGAAGTCCAAGATATCACAGAAGAAATTGGAGGAAGTAACGAGAGTCAAGTGGAAGGAGAAAAGACTGAAGATCGAATGGACACCGGTGTCACTGAAATGGAACTTAGCCATCCGGAGGATGATCCGAGGTTTAATAAAGAGAGGAGAGAACAGGGAGAATGTCAAATAGTTGCGGAGCTGAAACAGTCTTCTCCGAGTTTGTCCCAGGAAGTGGAACCGAAAGTGCAGGCACTTGGGGTTGGAGAAGATGGACTTTCTTCGGACGGGTCTGTTGGTGGTGACCCGTGCTCGATGCCTATGAATGCAAGAGTTGATTCGACACTGTTTGGATTGGATTCCTCCCAAAGATTAAAGAAACTACTTCTCTGCAAGCCTCTTGGTATCTCTTGGCATAGTGACACGGAAGAAGACTACGTGGCTGGAATTGCTGATCCCTGTAGTCAAGATCTCAACTTCCTTCAAGAATTCATCTTTACTGTGGATCTGTATAGAAGTGTGATGCAGATAGGAGCTGATGAATCTCCTGTGCACCTGGACATGTTATGTCGTCGCAGAAGGACCTTTCCAGCGAAAACGGATGCGCACTTCAGAAGATCCAGTTTGGAGAGCGTCGGACAATTCTCGAGTGTCGAGAATAGACCAGGAAGAGGTGGACGTATTCCCGTGAAAGCTTTGGCGACGAAGGCGAATACCTGGCTTTCGAGTGGACTTCAGAAAGCACCGTTGGATCATCCTGATACACGGCTGGTTCGATGGAAGAAGTTCAAAGTGACCAACCGAAAAGCCTGGCAAGAATTCATTCCGGAGGTCTCTACTACGATCCAGCGTTTGGCTCCATGGGACATCCTGCATTTTAAGGAGCTTAATCAGGTCTGGATGTACAATCCGAAACGACGAAGAGGTCCGGGTCAAAATCATTCAGAAGGTTGGGATGGATCTTCAGTCGCCGCCAAATTAGTAAATTATGTCATCTTTGAGAGTCGCCTAAAGCATCATCATAACATCATACGGAAGCCTACGCCAGCTGTTGGATTGAAGTAGGACTGCCGGGACGTCAGTCTTTGAAGAGGGGAGCAATGTTACAAACCTGCAATTCGGCTTCCCAGCATAGTTTATTCCATCAATAGAAAGAGGGTTTTACAGTCATCTGAATGGGACTAGCGCGACGGAGGTCCCAGAGCTTGGCGACAAACTTGGCGACCATTTGGCGACTTTGGCGCCAAAATAGATAATACCAGAAACTTCGAGAATTTTCCCGATCCATCCAGTAGGAACCGAGATACGCCTGGAACGTTCCTGATTGGTTGAGAGGCTTCTAGCCTCGCCTCCTGAGACCTATAAAAGGGTCCACAGCTGCCAGAGCAGACAAGTCAAGTCCGAGAGGAGTACGACGACGAAGCCAGTAGTCGAGATGACGGAGTAGTCCGAAGACGGAGCGGAGAAGGCGGAAACGACGGTGAGCAGCGATGGAGTCAAGCTCGTGCTGAACTGAGCTGTGCGCTACTGTCTGCAGTAGATTCTGGTTGTATGCTGCTGTTGTATGCTACACGTCTCGGGTGAAGATAATCGTCTTCTGTGCTGTATATAGTTGTCGCTTTTGTGCTGTCCTGTGTGTCTTCGTGTAAATGAACGTCGTTGTTTTTATTCTACTTCTGCCTGCTAATTGAGCGTTCTACACACCATATCACTTCCACTATCCAAACGAACCCCAGTAAAGAGAATTTCGCAACAATATTTTAAATTGTTGTACTATTGGGGGACTAAATGAAGAAATCAGTATAGCATTTGCCTTTCTTACATGATTTAATACATGGATGTGCTGTTGATTTGCTGATATGAATTATCTTCATTAGTATTTTCATATTATATATGAGTGTTTACTTTCTTATTTGCATATAACTGACAGTCAAACATGTTTATTTTCACTATTTTTTTATCGTATTCAATTTTTGATATATTGTATGTTATCGTGACACATTGTAAATATTAAAAACGATATAGAATTAGTTAGAGTAACTGGGAATAAGGAGAAATTGGGAACAGTGTCTATATTGGTAAAGTCTTAACGAGCTGTGAAATATACGCCGCCTTTAAAGGAATCTAGAGGGACACAGCCAAACCGTATCCGCTTTTTTCAGTGTTATTTTTAAAAATTTGTTTACTTCAGTTGTAAACTTTTTGAAAAAGGGAAAATAAAAATTTCTTAAACTCCATTATTTATTCCCTATATCAGTTATTTAAAAGATATGATGCAAAAGTTATATATTTCTTGGATCTGAAGGATATAGCCATATCTACTAAGATTCAATTTTTACTTTAGGACTTACTTCGGTAAAACAGACCGGTAATCTTAGTTATACCTGACAATTTTCATCATCGTAGGATAATTTAAAAAAAAATACGTTAATGTAATAAAAACCTGCATTTCTATGCATTTTGAATAATTTTTAATATGATAAAAATATTTATTTAGTTAAGGAAGGCAGTAGTATCCTATGCCATCAATAATGTTTTCATGTATTTTTGTTTTCATAAAGGTTAATTTTCCGACAATATTAGAGAGAATGATTATATATTATTCCTAATTGAAGGTATTAGATTGTTATGACACTTTACATGGGGTATTTCAAGTAATTGAATATATTTTTTCAAAAAAACTTTGAAAAAACACCGTTATTTAAATACTTCTAAACCAATGGTAAAATAAATTTTGAGGCACGAAATACTTGTTTTTTATCATTTCAAATAAACTCTCAGCGATTCAATTCATTGCTGTTTTCAATATCAAAATAAGTTACACCAGGTATCTCATAATCTCTGAGATAATTGGGAATGAATCGGGATAATTATGAGTGTAACTGTAACTGAGAATCGTTAATTAATAAAGTAATTTGGAGAAGCAGATTTTGCTTAATGAGCCCTTAAGAAATTGATTACTTACTCACATGAATTATAGATTTATTTTGTTTCCCATAGGAATGTTTTAAATCGAAGAAAATTTCAAAATGTGCCTAATTTTGAAACTCATTTACTCATTTATTATATAAAAAAAGGATTTTTGATTCAATATAAAAGTCTCATAAAAATTATCAAAAATATGTTTATACAAATATTTATATCTCTATAGATGAAACAAATGATTCAACACTCGAAAGTTAATACGATTATCTTCTACCAAATCAATATTCATATTTAATGACAAAAATATGTGGATATTTATGCTTGTGAATTTAATGCGCGGTTTTAATAAGATTTTTTAATGAAGTTTTAATCAATTTCTGAACTAAAAGTGTTTTAAATGTTTGTATAGTTGTGTTTATCCACTAAAAATATTTATTTCAAAAAGACTATCTGGTAGTAAATTTGAGGAAAAACTAAATAAAAACGTACCTTGAAATTGAATATATTACATTTATTATAAAATTTATAATAAATATAATAATTAAATTGTATTCGTTATATTTAATATATTAAAGATAAAAAAGAAATAAGAATAACAATTTAAAGAAAAAGATAAAGATAAAAAAAAGTAAAAGAACTCTTTTTTCAACATGCTTTTGTTATTGTACTGAAAAGTATAAAAGATATTACTGCGAGAAATATGAAGATCAAAACGAAACCACAAAGTTTGAAGGGACACAATAATTATAGAAATTTAAAAGTATAATTTAAGCATGGTAAAATTTAAATTTACTTAGAGTAGTTGTAGTAGAGCCTTACACATTTACAATCTTTTTCTCAATTTCACATCTTTGCAAATATATATATATATATATATATATATTACATTTTTCAATGAAATGGCAATGAATTATGATGAATGAATTTAATGAATTTTCAATGAAATGTTTTAAAAATATTTATTATTTTTACCATCTCATTACAGACATTTTTATATATTTTTTATAATATTATAAATTTGTCCCTTAACATGGCCCTGGAAATGAAATTTAATGAGAAATGCATATTCTTGAATAAAACATTAATAGTTTTATACATATAAGATTTATTTACAGAAGAAACAGGCTGGTTTTAATAACATGTTGAAGGATAATTTTCATAATTAGTCTTAGTTTATCAATTTAACATGTATATTTTTGAATTACATTAATTTATTTTAATTTACAACAAAGTTCCAATGCTTTTACAGTTAAGATTTAAACAGATAATTACATTTTAAAATCTAGTTAGGCAGATATATATATTTTCTTGGAGTTATTATTACTTGGAAAAATTATATGTATTACAGAAGGAGAGAAAGCAAATATATTTAAAATATTTTTTAAAAAATCAATTAGAGATTTTCCTGAAAATTGAATATTTAAGATAAAACATCGCAATTAAGTGTAAATTTAATTGAGAGTAAACATTTTCCTCTTTTCTTTTCAAAAATTACTTATTTTATCTAAGCCATCTTGTTTTAGAATAGAAAGAAAGAGAAAATTATAAATACTGTGCTTATCCTTGAATAAATAAATGTATTTCTGCAAATTAATTAATTAAATTTATTTTTTCGAAAATACACTTAAGCACCTGTATTAAACTGCATTTTTTCCTCGATGAATTTCAGAAGCTCATAGGAGATGTGCAACCCACGCTAGGTTTAAAGATGATTATTATCATTGATTCATTAATCCTGTGATAACGAAACATTAAAATATGATTTTTTTTTCAGAATTTCCTACATTTGTAATGTGGGAATTAAAAAACGCAGGTTCTTCCCCTTTCTGTTCGCATGTTTGTTTTGTCTAAGCCTCTAAAGGATTTATCGCTTTCTTTTTTTTAGAATCATCCAACTCAAATAGCTCCATAGACATTAATATTTCAAAGAAAACTTACGTGTTTCGTGCATAATGTTTTGATGAAAGAAACACCAATTGACAAGTGCGATAAGGATGAATGATGGACAAAAACTACTTTTAACTGATAAATGATAAGGATATGGCTCTCATTTCCCATTATTAGTTCAAAAATGGATTTTACGTGACCATTGGGAAATGTGCCGATAGGGAATGTTAAAAAAAAATGAGCTCCCTCTTTTAGTAGATTTTAAAAATTGCGCAACAAAATAATATCAGTTAGAAAATAAATATGAAAAAATACCCGTTCAAATCATTGATAAAATAAAGGAGTACTTTGAATTAAAAGGATTCGACCAAGGTTTTTTTTTTTTAAAGCAGCTTAAAACATAGCAGATAAAAATGTTTTATAGTGTTTTATAAAGTATTGCAAAGAAGAACAAAAAATGAATTCACATTACAATTGTCGACATAAAGATTTATTTTTTATTTTTCTTATGCTAAATATGCAAAGTAAAATCATTGTAATCGTCTAGAAATTTGAGCGTGATATATTAAGAAATCTCCATGGGTCTCAGACGTCCCTGTGTCCACCAGGGTAGACTTCAATAAAAAGAATAAGTAGTAAATACATTTTTTATCTACTCTTTTTCATTGAACCAGTTGGATAGGATTGTATATCATGAAAGATTCGTTATCTAAAAGCTTGCAGGCAAATTGACTAAAATTTATTTAATGGTAATTAAAAAAAAGGTGTGCACGTTTAAAGTTAGAAAAGAGCTCTAATATCGCAACTTCTGCTTGACAAATTGGGAGAGGTTTCTTCCCGGACTATTTGGAATGGTGACCAATCACATGGCAGAATGATTGACTATTTAAGCTGGGACAAGGAGAGTAAAGGTCATTTTTTTCAGGGTAAGTGCCGTAGAAGACGACGATGGGTCTCATAAAACAAAGAAATAACCCATTTACTTTCCGGGTGCTCTGAATCTGTGGCTGGTGTTCGTAGGTCATTTGTAAATTTATGAAAACTAGGGAGACAGGAGATAAGTTCCTAGGAAAGAAAGCGATCTTCCCTCTAATGACTGGATAAACAAAGCCTAAACGGGTACATTGTATCAACCTCGATTCAAACGCCTGTGAAAGGGGAGGAACCGAGAATTATACGGAAAGTTAGTTTCAGGATTAGAAGCTGCTTTTGCCATGAAGTTGATAGAAGCCCAAATATAATAGGTTCCCTTTTTGCCTTCCTATTTTGATGATCAAAACAAAAGAAAAAAGAGACGATACAACGATATTAGGATCCTTACCAGGAGGATTTATCACTTTACTAGCATATACTTGTCATAAATGAAAAGACTGAAGAAATGTCATGCAGAGCTTCAATTGACAAAGGAGCACTGTGTGCTCAATTAAATAATTTTGAGCTGAAAAGGTACACCCCCTGTAAATTACAAATTACTCTCAAAAATGTCTGTAATTACAAAGCTAGTCACAAGAACTAATATCAAATTCAAGATAGCGGTATCAAAAGTTGTTTCGTTATGGCAGAAGCATCTTTATCTATTACTTTTGATGCTATAATTGGTTAGAAATTTCTAAATTCACACAAATTTGAGTTCGAGTATGGTAAAAATACGCTAAAAGTGAAAAAATAGTAGATACGAAAAATTTATCTTCAGAATCCACACATCCACAGGGAGTTTTTCAGATTTCTTTTTTGTTTACTTTCTTTGTTGTTTAAATTTCACTTCGCCGTTGTTGCTTAATTCTAAAAAATCTAATGATAATAACAGCATGTATGATAATACCGGAGAATACATTCATTTTTATATGAACCCTTTTTCTAATCACAGAAAGTTCATAATTTTAATTACAAATATCTCCATTAATTTTATAGAATAATACATAAATTTTTCTGTCTTTTTATTTTGGTTATATCGTACATTTTTCTCATTTTACTTTGGGGCCAGACCCTTTATTTTTGGTAATTCGCTGATTTCTTCTCTCGAGGTGTTGTAATCTGTTCTCACGTAATTCGACATAATCAGTTTAATATAGGTACACGTTACTTTCATGAATATACTAGATGCCGTTTTGAAATTAAAGGGATGAAAAGGGCTTTAACTATCACCTTGTATTGTTTTATATTTTAAGAGCTACACAACTGTCATTTTGACTATCATTGCAAAATAACCAAACTCCATAGTTTTAAATATAGCCTTAAACATGTTAAACCCTTTTTAATAGTCATATTGTCATTCGGGTTCATGTGAAAGTAATGCGAAGTTCATGTGAAAGTAAACACAAGCAACTTTTAAATAAATTCGGTACCAGAACAAGTTGTATTCTCACCCCAAGTTCAGAAGATATTGATAGAATAAAAATAAGTTCAGAAGAGAACGAATAAAAGGTATAATTAAAATGAATTGCAAAATTCATATATAATACTTGTCAAGAATCATATTGTAAATAATTGCTCACCATAAATAACTTAATAAGCACATTATTTTCGATTATCATAATTTTGAAAATGAAATATTCAAAAACTGCTAGGTGTATTCTTTTATCGAGTGAGACATCTTCCAAACAATAGGACACGAGGGAAGTCTTCCGTCGGCAAAATTGCACCTCATTTAATTCATGAAATATGAGCATGTATGATTAAGGTCTGCAAAACCATACTTAAGAAAACACAATACAAAAAAAAGCTTGTGCAACACTTAAACTAGTTTGCGCAATAAATTGGGAGGCAAAATGAGGACGCAAAGATGTAATCTATGCTTTTAGTTGGAATTTATATAGTACTTATAAATAAAACACTTCATGAGAATTCAACAAACGTTTTCAATTCTTTACAAAAGTTATTTAAAGTATTTCGCATTGCACCCAGAAAAACATTCTGGTTGATTTGAACATAATTCATTCCTATGAATGAATTATTTAAACAAAAAATAACAAATCAATTAGTATATTTAAATACAAACTTGCATAAAGTTTTAATAAAAATTTAAATTATATTATCCATCAATAGAATAGTATGATGCAGTTTCATGTAGAGTAATTACGTATTAATTGTCTTTGAACGACTGTATTCTCTAAAAGTGGCAAACAGCAATATTTATTTGTTGTGCAAAACAACATCGAAATATACAAATTTTATTTGGGAAATAATTCATGTGTATTCTTATTTTTATCTATTTTTGGGGGATTCAACGGCATGCCTTTAACGGAATATTCTGTAATTAATTTACTTTTGAAATTGCTCACATGCCATCAAAAGGAAGGGTTTAGTTTTGTTCATAATTTATTCACTTCATCATGTTCAGGAAAAAATTCCCTCGGTAAAAATTAAAATTTAAAATAATTAAAATATGTTATTTTTAGGTTAGTAAAAAATACGAAAAATATTTTTTCACTACTTATCTTTGAATAATAAAAATGCAAAACTATTAAAAGGGCACTAAGAAAATAAAGTTTCTAATCGATTTCATTACATATTTTAATTTTTTGAATGTTAAAAAATTTTATTCTTTTCAAAATTATCTGTATCTTAATTTTTTTACAGTATTGATTTTAGGATTATTTTACTCCAGGATTTTCGAAATTAGAAAATTAATTCTACTTTCTACTACAAAAATAAAAGCATATTTTAAAAATAGTGTTTTTTTATTTTCAATATTTTAGTCTTTAATATATTTCATAACTCATTAATAATAATGTATCGATAACTTGTGTTAATTTTTTCTCAAATTCCCTACCAATCGTATTAAATTAAAATGTAATTTAAATCAATAAATTAACTATTGATTCATATCTGAAAATTTTAAAATAGAGCATTTTATTCTTTGCGAAAACACAACTATACATTTATAGCTGCAGCTCAATATTATTTAATAAGACTTTCTCCTTTGATGAATGCTCCAGTAAGATTCATTTTTGTCGTTCAATATATTGTTATGGATTCGGGGTTCTTTCAATTTGTTAGTCGATGCAGAAAAAGTTCTTTTGTAATAAACGACGACTTTTATAAAACACGAAGAAACGAATACACAAATGAACACACGCAACACGCAGAAGCGCACTACAACATACAATAGCCCACAAGTAGTAATCGGTAGTAATAACAACCACAGTACACAAAGCGGCCAGACAGAATTCAGCAGGAGGAGGGAATCTACGTAGCTACACTTTACGGTCTCTCCAAACGCCTACAATTCTCCACTGTCTCCTCATTTTAGCTGTATCCAACTGACGACTCACTGCTACACGACTGGCTACTCAACACAAGACTCGATGCTACTTCAATAATAAACACCAGAATTCGGTATACAGCTTAAATTACCAATCGCTTGAGCTCCACTCAACACCTGCGCTGGGCTGATTCAACTCTTCCTCCGTTGACTCGCTTTGCGACTCTAAACCTCTTGAACACCCTTTCCAATACTGTCTTCAGTTTGGACTGCCGGACTTTTATATTTCCCAGATCCGGGCAGAGAAGGTTCTGGAACAATCAGGTGTGTCCCTGTTCCTATTGGCTCTATCGTCCAAATTCTGGAAGGTTCCAGTATTATCTATTTTGTCGTCAAGTTCTGCGATCACTAATTCGGCAGCCCATTGGCATACAACAGAGCTGATCGTAAAACGGTCTTTCCAGTGGTTGAACTTACCGTTCTGGGAAGCAACATGACATATTTGTATCAATATGTTATACAAATAAAAAAATGTGCTTTCACAGTGAAAAATACAGTATCTCATCTAATAGCTCTAACCCTGAATGGAAGACGATACACTGAACAGTTATAACCTGTTGCTCACCAACTTCCTTAACCTATATAAACATCGTATCAGCAACTGCAGAAACATTTAAGATTTCAATTTATAAATTATGCAACCAGTATATTCTGATCTCTTGACAAATAATATCCGGTTTCATTTACGCTCTTTCTTTGCAATAATAGCTCCATTAGATCATCTATCCCCATTAGATTGTGAATTACTAATTTTTGAAGTTGCTCAGAATTCCTGAAATATCCTCATTATAATAAGTACGGATCAGGAAATTCTATTTGCTTTCTAAAGTTGTTGGAAATGGAGTAATCAAATTAATGTTATTGAAAAATACCCATAAAAGTAATCCTAAATCAAATTTCATTTCTGCTACCAATCTTCTATCTCTTTATCGCGTGTGAAAATTAAAATTAATTTTGGTAATGCATGGTAATAATATAATCTTAGTACTTCGCCTCACTTTCCGAACCCAGTCCCTTCCATTCAGATCAATAATTGAAGATGAGAATCCTGAACAAAAGAACAACTTTCTTCCTTGGCTGCTACGTTTCAGAGCAAGCGAAATTCTCTTTTGATTACGTGACATTAAATTCACCAAAAGAGTTGTGCTTAAAAAAATATTCCAAAACTTAGTCCTTAACTGTATTATGAATGTATCTTGCTCTCCTTAGAGACGTAATGGAGAATAATCCACGTTGTTTGTTTATAAAGTACGTAAATTATGATTAACTTCTGCTCAAAAATGCTTCTTTTTTCCGTGCGAATCTTTTAGCATCCATTACACCCTTCTGTGGTTTTGAATTTTTCCTCTCCATATGCTAATTTTCTGCCTTCTTTTCATTTCCTCTGTTTTGAAGAACTTAACTGAAATTTTAAGTTAAGTCTGTTCTTATATTTCATCAAGTTTTCTTGTAAAGAATACTTGGGTGAGGTGTCTTTCGCAATTTCTGTTTTATCGTTTTGTGTTTGAATATTTAATTTTTGTTCATTGAAAAGTCATTCATAGCACAAAATTTTCCTCGACTTAAAGATTCGTTATCTTTTCTCATTATATTCAATTTCTAATGGTTTGTGAAGTGATGCTTCAAAATAGTATATGAATATAACAAAAATAAACTAAGATTCCTTTTATGTGGTAAATCCTCCAAAAGGCCATTTATTTTCTAGTAATGATATATTAAAATCTTTTTTACGCTCGAGATAGAATTCATTTAGCTAATTAGATAAATGTAATTTGATTTGTTAATTAATTTGGTAATAACTAAATAAAAACTCAAAACACATCAGTTTGAGTGAAATAAGAAACTGAGAAATATTGGTTTCTGTTTCATTAATGGTTTAGTGAGAACTTATACGGTCCATAAAACAGCATATAGAGGCTGATGCATTTAGTGGTAACTCTTCATGTATTAGTTAGGTTTAAATAACTTTAAACATCTTCTCTAAATTCAGAATCCTCAACAAGTATTTTGAAGATTCCAAAACGGTCTTGGATATACTTAGTAATGTTACAGAATGATCAGGAATTTTACAAAATATTATAAAGCGTTTAGAAAGCTCTACAAATCTCCATATTGTGATAGAGTTTGAAAATAATTTAAAATATTTATTTATGTTTCATAACTGTAATATTTTAAAGTGATTTAGGATCCTCATCCTTACCATAGAAGTTGCGAAAAGGATTACCATGATCATTTAACTATTTTAGCTAGAAGTTGCAAGGTTTTTGAAAAATGCTTATATTTTTAAATGTGTATGTGATTTCTTCTTTATAATATCGTTTTTGATCCCTTAACTCCTCATTCATAATATGCATAAAAATATTCAACAATTCTGAATTTAACCTCATAAATATTTATTCAAAACTAGCTGGATGATATAGTTTGCCACGGAGCATAAGACAAGTTGTAAAATGCAAGCAATAATGTTTAAAATTATTTCCTCTTTATCATCTTTAATTAATTAAAATATACGAGATATTTGTTAATTATAATAATTTGACATTTTGATAATAAATGTGAGTAAGTGGTTTACAGTAAAATAAAGACAAATTATTTAAACAACCAACATAAAAGTTAACCAGAATAAGAATTGCCGTTAATACAAAAAAGAAAAAGGAAAAAAAATAGCAAACGGCTTCCTATCGCCACATTTTTTGGCCATTTTTATTTTTTTAAATCAAGCTTTGAACTCGCTCCGCTTCATCAGAAATGCTGAGCATGATGACCTGGAATCGGCTTCGGGGCGAAGAATTCCCTATTCAGAAACCGATTTCACCTAAGAAACTCCATCTAAGCTAGCCTGATATACGCGAAATATTCTAAACCAAACGCCATATGGCGGGTGTGGCTTAGAAATATGGAGAAGAAATACCCGCTCAGTCGCTGTCCGCGTCAGTTGACTGCTGTTCAGAATTTCCTGATTTTTTTAAATAACTATTCTATTAAAATTTTTAATAGAAACACATTTTTTGTTGCTTTCTATAAGCTTTGAATTTGGGAAGTTCCACTGCAATTTATCATTTTTCTTTAATGTTGGAAATAAAAAAAATCCACAGACAAGAGAAATATTTTGAAAGATATCTCAATAACGAGTAAAATAATACTTCAGTCGCCGTTATATGTAAAATTAAGATGCGATGGCAAGAATCAAAATATATGTCTCTCTTTTCCGAACTAATTAGAAAATCTAGACTATTAATATACTTCATAGATATTTATTGATTTTATTTGATAAAAATAGAATTTTAGTTCCAGTAAAAAGATGGGTAATACAAAAAACCAAATTTTCATTTAGATAACTGTTTATTTTTCTATACTTGATAACGATCTCATCAATAACTCATTGAAAGTAAAGTTCATCTAATTATGTCTCTTGTTTGTTAGTTTATAGCGTATCTTATTTTTATATGATTCAGGATATTACAGGCAGAAAATAATTAAAGATTGTAACCGAGGAGAATAAAAGAGAAGAGTTTCGATAGACTTTTTACCATAAAAAAGTATAAAAATCAGAAATATTTTTAGAATAAAAACAATATTTATTTATTGAAATGTTTTACTTCCTATTTCTTCCTGAACATTGGATTTTTTTTTATTATATGAATATAATAAATAAAAAAATAAACGACATTAAGAAATTACTAGATTTATCAACTTTTTACGTATTTTGAAAAGAATATCATGTCTGAATATGAGATACATGAAATTAAGATACTAAAATGCATAGTTGTGAAAGGGCATATAATGACTTATAAAATATGTTGGATTTTGGTAAAATGTAAATGTTTCCTTTAAACAAAATCATTTACATGGATATGATAAGTCTGGAAAAATATTACTATAAATTTAAGCATAGGAAAAAGGTAATTAAATGATAAAGGTTTAAGTAATTTTTTGTTTGTATTATTGGAAGTTTAAAAGGAAATCTTTCGGATCTTAAATGCTTTTCTAAACCTTTTTCTAACAAATTAATATAAAGAAAAACATGCTTAAAGTACATTTTTCGATTAATTTATGTTTTGTATTTATTTTTGTAATCATTTAAAACTCTTGGACTCTTCTTGAAATTTTTATCAAAGCGCAGTCGCATTTAACACTTGTTACATTAAATTCTGCCCAATCGTTCCTACTTTTGAAATCTTGTAATTTTTTTTCTAAGCTTTTATCTCCCAAAATATTTTACAAATTTTCCCTGTATGTTTTATCACGTTACATAAGCAAGTATTAACTAAATGATATAGTTTTTTTTTTTAAAGAATATACTTGTGAGCAAGGCAATCTCGTCTTTAAATAAATTTAAAGTAAATAAAGATAACTTTGAAAATTAATCATTCAGAAAAAGTTTATTTATCTAAAGTGTGGTAAAATTTCAGGAAACATTAAACGTTCTTAAGTCAATAAAACTGTCCAAAACTATGCAAAGAGGCAAGTTATAACAAAATCTCATGGCAAGTTGTTACATTTACCAACGAGCGTATCTTGATTTGAGTTTGATTTATGCTTTTGAACTTCCTGTTTTAGATACTAACATTCACCATCAAAAATCTGATTTATCTCTAAGGATTTACTTCGGAAGTTATCTAAAAGAAGCTCGCTTAAATAAAAATCCTCAAATTCTAGAAGTCCTACCTGAAAAGGAAGCAACGCCAAAAAATACAATGACATAATTAATATGAAATAAAAAAAGAGAGGATTAAAAGGAAAGATTTAAAGGAAAAATCCGAAATTAGATACAAAGAGAAAAAAATGAGGAAGAGGGTTTTGAATTTACACAGAGATTTGAAAATGAAGAATGTTATGCTTAGTTTGTGGAGATGTGACAATATATAACATCATATTATAATAAATTACATAAACCCACTTTGAAGCAACTTTCAATTTCAATTTTCAATTTTAAAAAAGTAGAAAGAATTATTATTGGTATTAAGCATTTTTAAATAATTTGTGGATAAAATAATATAATTTGTATATCAGTATATTTATTAAATAAATTAATAATGGTCACATTTTTAAACTATAAATAATAAGGAAATTCATTACATAAATAATTAACATTTATAAAGAAATAGTGTAATTTAAGAAAATTGTACAGATATAAAATTTAGCTCTGGCAACGAATTAATCAACAATACTATAACATTATAAAATATTAAAATGAAGAAAAAATAACTTCGATTTCCTTTCTGAAGAACTCGAAATATCAACTCAAAATCAGAAAATTCGTTTATATCTGGCAATTAATATATATAATATTTTATTTTATTTTTTGTTCCAACTTCATAAAAATACTTAGGCTTTGTGTTACTATTTTTAACGAACATTATTTGTTTTACACATGATGGAAAATTGTACTGTTTGATTTGTCCCTAAGTCAAATAAATATTTTCTAAAACCTGCAGTCTGAATATACATATAAATATATATTTAAATCTATTTTAGGGTTCCATCGCATCTGGATATTGAAACTATTTTCGGCTTCCAACTTATTCTCCAAGTGAATAAATATTTCGAGAATTCGGAAAGAAACTCAGATGGCAATGTCAGTACACGGAAATGAAATAAATTGGCATCATTACGAAACACATCCCTTGCGGGCCCCCTAAGGTAGACACTCGAACCCCCAGGAGCCTAATTTGACAATGATGAAACTCCCCATTCTTCTTCATGCAGTGTTTAGCCTTGGTCTTTCAATTCCCACCCATTTAAGACACCGTAGAAATCTTCTGATAATAATATGTTTGGCTCATTTTTTCCTATAAGTAGTAAATATCACTAAATCTTTTTTTGACTCGAAACCCCATTCGTGTCATTGTTATTGCTTGGTGAATTATCTTCAGCGATGACGGAAATAAATGGAAACAGATATAAGATTTTCATGGGAAGGACTTGAAATAGAATGTATATAATCAAGCCTTTTGCTTATAAAATTCTAATTACATTGGATTTTATTAAATAAAATTTTAAAGATTAAATATTTTGCATGCATGAAATATTCCAATCAATTTATGAGATGAATCTTGAATTATTTTTTCAAATCTATTTACAAGAAAATAAAACCAAAAGTGCAAATGTGTTCAAATATTCGATCCATTTTCGCAGAGAATTATAATTAACGGCAGAATTATAATTACGGCAATGAACTTTAGCTCACATCAGAATCTGTATATCAAAATTAAAAATAACCAAGCATTTGTAAAATATATATTTATTTGTTTATTAAGACATGAAAAGTAAATTTTCTATTAAAAATATGGATGCCATTATAAAATCTTAAAATAATCAGTTGACATGAGAAATTGAATTTTATCATATGTATTAAATATATTAATTATAAAATTAATTATGAATTAATCTTATGGAATTCATTTTCTAATTATATTTACTACAGCTTAAATCCTTCATAGTATATTTATCTGTGCTGAAAGTTGTTGAATGTTCACTATTAAGTCTGTAGTTAGGATATAAAATTTTTTTTCTTTATTATTTGAGACATCAATATAAAAGTGCTTTAGATATATTTAAAATTTAATATCTATCCACTATTTATTCTTTTGAATTTTGCATATTCTGTTATTATAAATCTTTATGGAATCTTGATAATATTATTTTTAAAAATTATTTCTAGATGGTGTTATTCGAATATATTAAAAATTAATTAAATTAACTGATAAAATGTTAACTAAGTGCCGAAGACATTAAAGTATGCATGAATATTTGGAATAAACTACAAAATTTCAAAAATTAAATGCATCAAGAAATGAGTGAAAAAGGATATAAATTCCTGTTTTTACAAAAATGAAGCAAGTTATATGAAATAAAATAGCTTTGGAGGTTTTGAATATTGTAAATACAACCAAAAAAGGAATTTTTCATGGATAGATCGATAGAAATTTAATTATGAATTATATAAAAATGTTATGGAAATCTTATTAGTCGTTCAAAAACGAAACATTTATTTTTGACTGGTTAGTAAAGAAACAAAGCGTCTTGCAAACATTCAAATATTTTCCATTTTCATGCTTGATTAATTATTAATGAATTTTATATACATCTTAAATTCGCTATCCTAATCGAATAACAGGAAAATGCCGGCAACACTATTTTTTATCTATTATTTTATCGAAATAAGCAATGACTATTAAATAATATGTTTTAATCATCAAAATTTTATTTAATAGCAAAATATAGTTATTTACTTTTTATTAAATATGAATCAGAGTTCATAAGATTTCAATTACATTAACTATTTGTTAAGGAATTTGAAAGAGAAAACAAATTGCGATTTAGCTAAATTACTTTAGAGCGCCTTATGAAATTGAATTTAACATGGGTCTCAGTCACTTTAATTTTTTTTCTTTCTTTTATAAACAGCTATAATGAATATGGATGATAATTTATTTCAAAATATTAAAACTTCTATTTTGTTTGCTCTATCTGGGAATTCTTGTATGTACTATCTAAGCATTGTGCGAAGCATTACACGAGAAATCCAGTTATTTATGAATTATATGAAATTTATCTGAAAAGGATATTGGCTTCAACGCAGTGCGATATTTTCAACCTTCTATGAATTTTTTTTAAAGTCATGCTTTGAGTACTGAAAATAGTACCTGGTAAAATGAAAAATACTAGATGAATAAAATAGTTTGTAGAAAATTGCGCATATTTTTTCCTAAGGAAATCATTTTCCTCTGTGAATTGTTTAAACTTTGCATAAATGCATAAAGAAAGTAGAAACTTTCTCAGACAAAGATGAAAGCAAAATCTAATAAACTTTATTGCTAGAACACCATTGGTATCTGAAGTAAGCTTAGTTTTATTTCCAATTTTAAAGTTAACTTCTTCCTCAGATTTTGTGACGCGATCTAGTTTTAGTATTTAGTAAATGTGAGTGAGCCTGCTTTATATAACTATATGTTATATTTAAGATAATGATTTCATAAATATTTACATTAGATTTAATTTTGTTTAAATTTATTTTTGCAGAATTCTGATCAATTATTCTAATTATGCATTAATTAAGCACGAAGAAAATATTTTTACTTTTCTTGTCAATTTTACATTACAATGGACGGAATCGAAATCTTATTGTGGAAACATGCAATTAACAAATTGTATTGTTTCAAGTTCGAACAAATTTAGAAACTTGAAACAAAACTCTGGTAATGTAACATAAATTTCAAGTATATGTTTTTAGTATATTAAAGTTTCATTTCACTGTGATATTGTTACTTTTCCGACTTGCCTTTTTTCCTTTCTCGTATACGAAGTATAAAAAAATATTGTAATCACCAAATCTTTTGATTCGAGTATTTGAATAATCTTGAAATTTCAGATTTCCCTTAGTTTGGGCATTATGGCATTATGTTTGCCTTTGAATATGATAACTCAAAAGCTCATTGCGTTTGATGGATGAAATTTGGCATATGGCCTTGAGACCAAATTTGTAGATTTTCATCAAATTTTGAAGAAATCCGTTGAAAGGAAGTCTATATGTTTGGCTGTTCAAAACACAAAGAGCTAGATAAACCAAATTTGATAATTAGGTTTAGCATATATAATCTAGATTCTTAAAACATTTTCCAACAATATCTCTCCTAGGGTTGCTCGTCTGTCGATCTGTACTTTCACATGCATGTAAACGCAATGACTTAAATCAATAGAATTCAATAAGGGTTTTTGTGACTTCCAAAATTTACGATTGATCTGAAAACAGGCGTCCAAAATACATATTATCGTGATAAATTCAATAAAAAATTTAGATTTATGCCAAAGATCTATATTTCGTATCTGATGTTCGCGAATGCCATGCAAGGTGTCTGCGGCCTTATCCACGGTAAAAGTTTCACGCAGACGGAGAATATTGGAAAGTATGCAAGAATGTTTCGGAGAGACCACTCTTGCTGATGTATAAACCGCATTTTAGCGATTCATCGTCAGGCTAGTGATTACATTATAATAGCGTGTTTCGTAACTATTAATAATACACATATACATTTACTAGCGAGTATATGAAAAATTTTCGGGAGACATTCTTACAGGTTTTATGTTTAGGATATCGCCATCATAGTTTTTAGAAGTATTTCTTTAAGTGGCATAATGTGTAACTATTGTTCGCCAATGGCATAAAGTAAAAAAATATACATGTACATTTATTAGCGAATATGCGAAAAAATTTTGGGAGACTACTCCCGCTGAATTTGTGTTTAAGATATCGCCATTATAGTTTTTAGACATATTTCTTCATGTAGTTCGACGTATTCCCATTTACTTAGATTTCTATATTTAAATCTTTCAGATAATTATTATCGCAGTCAGCATTAAAAATATTTGCAAATTTGACAAACATAAATAACTGCGTATTTTAACGGGTTATATGTTTATAATATAAATGACAATGGCAGAATATCGAAGAATCAATACTTGACATTATTGCAGAATCTGTGCACTTAACAATTGAAATAAGTTGATTCATGAAAGTGATGAAAAATGAACACGGAAAAAACTTTTCAAAAATATCACCTTTAAATAAAACCGAAAATCCTAAATTAAATTTTATATGAAGAAAAAAATGGGAATGTTAATATCTTAAATGTTGCTTACATTCATTAGTGAGAGTTTCATGCATAAATTTAAGTCGATACTGCACAGTGATACATATTCAAATCACTAACATTATTAACCTCTTTTCATTATTTTTGAATATAAGAAAAGTATTTGTTCAATGCTTAATTTGAAGCAGAAGTAGCTGCAAAAGGAAATTTTAATTGAAAACATAATTTATTATTTAAAATTCAACATAATATTAATTAAAAATGTATTTTTAATGAAAATCATAACTAACACTCTGAATTTTTTTTAAAAAAAGTTTACATTGATTTCATAATATTTACGCAATTGCTGATGGAAAACGAAAATGCTTGCAACAGAATGGAATTTTGATAATTTCATATACAACTTT
>JAPMOR010102854.1:0-22694 GCA_026543865.1 Argiope aurantia
TGACTATTCACCACAATGTGGTACCACATTTATTTCAACTGATTAATATTTTAAGAACTTGAAAACGTACATTTCGGTGTTCTTAGAAGTTTACACTACAAATTTTTTTTTGTTTTACTTCGAAATGATGTTTGTTCTTAGCAATAGCATAAATAATCAGGGATGTATATAGCAAAATAAGAGCACTGCATAGATATGTAAATAGCAAAATAAGAGCATAGCATAGATATGTATATAGCAAAATAAGAACATAGCTTAGATATGTATATAGCAAAACAAGTGCAGTTTATTTTAGAAGAGAAAATTTCGAATATCATTCTGTGCATTTAAACTTTTAAGTTTCAGCTTGCATAGTTAAAATCTTTTTCCAATAATATCGTTTAATATTTTAATCATGGAAATAAAAGTAATAATGGAAGTAACAATTGCGATTATTAATATTCGAATTAGTTAAAAATTCTAATATATATTACGATATAGTTGTATAATCTTATGATATTAAAAATATCTTTGAATTGCGGATTCAATTTTTTTTTCTGTTTTTTCAGTTTTACTGAATGAACGGCCAATCAAACCTGCTCTTGTCCTGTGAACTGAAGAAAGATCGAAAAACCTGATCGTCTTCTGGCACATTGAAAATCTTTGTCACTTACCTGCTGAACTCAAGGAAGAACAGTCATCTGATCGCCTTTTGACACAGGTAAACTTACTTCCGCTGCCAGGTGAAGTCAGGGGATATCAAAAAATCTAGTAGTCTTGTGGCACAAGGAAAATTTCTATCAGTTGCCTGCTGAACTCAAGGACTATTAAAAACTAGTCAGCTTTTGGTGCAGGCAAGCTGACTTCTGCAACCATGTGAACTCAAGAAAGGTCGAAACATTTGATCGTCTTCTGGCACAGGGTAAACTTTTATCACCCAACTGCTGAACTCACGGAGATCACACTACTGATTGCCTTCTAGCATAAGAACGTTTTCTTCTGCTGCCAGGTGCACTTGAGAAAGATAAAAGCAATTTACTAACCACTTTGTACCAATACCAATACAGATGACCACATTATTTTAAAAAGCTATCTTTCACCATCTGTCTACTGAAATGGAAGAACGTGAAAACAGTAATTGTCTTTTGATAAGAAAAACTTGATTTCTGTCTCTGTCTAGTTATCAGAAGACAGATGAATTCCTTTCGATCAAAACAGAGGTTACAACAATCGACTGATTTAGGGAACAATAAACCTAAATATAAAAAACTACTTTTCACCACTATGTTATGAACTAATGTAAGATCATGGGCTGATCGTCTTTTGACACGAACTAGCTTTCTTCCTGTAGACTATGCACTGAAGGAATTTACAATAATTATCGCCATTTATACATTAGACTTTCATCATCAGTCAAGATAAAACAATTGACCGCATTGCGACGCAAAACCGCTTAGTTTTGCTGTCTACTGAAATTAAGGGAGATAGGAAACCTGATCGTATTTTGATACAGGCTAACTTTCTTCCATTGTCTGGTGAGCTGAATGAAGATTGCAATAACGGAAATCTATTTGGATGAAATGACTTTTATCTGCTATTTGGTATACCAAAGGATGATCAAACAACTTAGAGATCTTTGCACAAGCAAGGTTTCATTAACTGTCTCATGAGTTGAAATAAATCTTGCAATGCAAACCCTTTTCCACTGACACACCTTCATTCACTTTTAGGTGAACTGAAGGAAGTTCAAAAGGTTTTATTAACCACCTTTAGCATAAGGCAAGCTTTCATCAGCTATATATTGATCTGAAGATGGACCAAAATAACTGTCTCAATTCTGGAACACGTAACCAGATTTTATTAACTGCTCAACAAAAGGAAAATCAAACAACTGATCAACTATTGGACATGTTAGCGAACTTCCATTGTCTGGTGAATTAAAGTAAGATTAAAAAAACTTATCTTCTTAGTCACAAGCAAGGGTTTTTTCAACAATCTATGAAACGGAATGAAGTTCGAAACATCTGACCTGCTTATATGACAAGGCTAACTTTTGCCATATTATTATTAAACTGATGGTGTATCAGGCAACTGATCGCCTTTAAGCACAAACGAACATTCTTCTGTTGGCCAGTGATTTTAAATTGATCAAATCGGCAGATTAACCGCCTTTTCTCACCAAGCAGCTTTTTATCAATTGTTTAATTAGCTGAAGGTAGTGTTCAAAAACTTACCGTTTTCTAGCACAGAAAAGTTTCTTTTAGTTACATGACGAAATTAAGGGAGATCTAGCAGCTAGACACTTTTTAACACAAGAAAACTTTCTCTCTCTATCTGATGAACTTAAGATAATAACAACTAATCGTCTTTTGGCACAACACTTCATCAGTCTGATGGTGGGAGCTTTTTTTTCATGGAGCTAGCCTCTATTAGTTGTATTATGAAGGAAGAACCAAATAGATCGTGTTTTGGAGTACTCTTTTATCTTCTGTCTAGAGAACTGAAGCGAATTAAAAAAATACTATTCTTTCTTTTATTCCCCACATTGAACTTCATTTGCTGCCTCAGGAACTGAAGAGGATCTTGGAAGATACTGACGCAACTGTTCATCAGTTGTCTAACATATTAAAACATTTCGACTCCTCCTGAAAATAGGCATGAATTTATCAGCATTTAGGTGTACATTAGAATGATCAAATACTTGGTCGCTACTTTCCTCATTCAAACGCTTTTCCTCGAAAGCAGAAAGTCTGGTAAACTGAAAGACGACTTGGCACATGACAAGCTTTTATCACCTCTCTGATGAACGGAAGAATATCCAATGTGTTATATTCAACGGCTTTTGTTCTTGGCCATCTGAATTCTGGTGCCTGGTGCAAGTGATAATCTTTTGGCACAAAAACCTTTCATTGGCTCTCTGATGAGCTGACTAATGTAGATTCAATTGGAATTTACAAACTGACAATCTTTTGACAATGTATCACTTGAAACATTTAACTATATTAACACTAACCCGATTTAAATCACAACTGTCATCTTCTAATCCTGCATTTAAAACGAGATTTCGATAGCATTTCTGCAACAATATGCTGAAAACTTTTTATAAGCGTATCGATGTGCTCTTGGTTTGATATCTGCAAAAAAAGTTCAATAACTGACCAATTTTGATGAACCTCCAAATAATTTACAATTTTCTAGGATAATGTTTGTAAGAAATCTGACATGGCTGTACTGATGGAATGAAACTTTTCAAATCAGATTGTGTTATCGGCATCTAATTTGAAAAGACTTTTCCAATACGTGAGCTAAAAGAAACACAAGAAAAAAAGGCACAGAAAATAATTTTGCTTGGTAGTCCAGTATACAGATGAAAAGATGGTACATGCAGATATCTTAAATAAGTAGCATAAAAGTGAATACAGATAAACATGATCAAGATTTAAATATAATTTCATCAATCACCAAAAGAATTTTTTTTAACTTTTATACAAAATGAGACATCGTTGTCGGACAGAAGAGTATAAGTTACCTCAAAGACATTTAATCCAAATTTGAGCACTTTTAAAAATGTGCACAATATTTTTATTGGTTAAGCATAAAATTGCATATTCCATGAACCTTCATGATAATTGTATTAATCATATTCAAAAATAGATTCATCTATGGTCTGTGAACAAAACACTATTTGAACTCCACATGCGAGGAAATAAATTTCGTGGATATTTATTCATCAATCAAATTCTGCAATCTGAGGAATTTCGGCCAATGTGTTCTTTAGCTGTTAGATCTGATCTATTTTAAAAATCCGATGATTTCTCGTAACCCAAATCCTGCAATCATAGAGGCTTTTCCAAGACTACTTTTCGCGAACAATGTAAAGAATCTGACATATACCTAACCTATTAAAATTCTAAATTCGTACTTCACAAAACTTTAGGCAGCATTAATTTTAAGCAATGAATAAGAAAAACCAGTATTCAATATGTGACAACTTATCATCGACGCTTTTTTTCATCTCCAAATTCCTCATTGAAAATTAGCATTGTATGTTCCTTTATAAATATGAATCCAATATATTTGAAGAAAGAAGAATGTGAAATTTAAAATGGAAATGAATGAATGAAACATATTCGGAGAAAATTTGGATGCAACTGAATATCACTGGAACTAAAATCTTCACCGAAAGTTTTTTTTTCAATAAATTTTTAATTTCGGATCATAGATCTTTGCGTCTTATTTGTTTTAAGATGTTGATTTATTTTGTGGAGCAGTGCTAATTATAGAATCAAAAATTATTTATAAAATTGGAGATAAGTCACAAATAAAGCAATAGAAACTTATCAATTTGATTAAGTTTCGATTCCTTCTTAGGATGATGCCTTATGAAATTAATACATTAGTATGTTAAATCAGATATAAATGCCACAGATATGATAAAAACGGAATATCTTGGATTCCGAATTTCTGGTTTCTATAAACTGAATTATCTGATGCGAATATTGATATTCGATAAACATATTTGGGCAACATCAAATGTTAACGCGAAGCATATTTTGAGGCGAATAAAAAAATATAGGGGTATTAATTTCTTTCTTACTAATATTGTTTCAGTCCTCTTTTAATACTTTATATTATAAACAATCTTCCGAGGGAAATTTTAAATTATATTTTCACTTCACACAAACATTCTGGAATCAATAGATTAATGCAGAATAAGTAAAAAAATATAGAGATAATATATTAATTAAGAAAACAGGATTAATTTTATTAATAATTAAGAATTTAATTTTTAATTTTTTTACCCAACAGCCATATAATATTTGCTTTTGGTATGGTTCTCTTTATAACTTTTGGAGTACCATAAGGAATCTCTACTAATAATAAAGGTGTGTCCTGAAAGGTCTTGATTCACCTCTAATGACAGCATTTTATTTCTCAGCATTCGTTTACGAGTAAAATAATTCAAAATGGTCTCCTAATAAATATGTTTAAAATCCAAATTTAATCATCTTGACTTTTAGACATTTTGGTCATTTTTTTTTATATTTAAAAGCAATGGTGCAATTTTCCTATGTATTAATCGGTCAGCAGTCACATGAGTGGCTAGTCTACTACGGATCCAGTGAAAGTGACATTTCTTTAGTTTGATGTTAAGGGTGGTCGCTGTCTCCGGGAGTGAATTCCAGCATATAGACAAGCACAATGGCTGATACTGGAAGTTCTTAGAGCAGATGCTAGCCTTCCCTATTTAAGCACCGTGGTGCGGCTATCTTCGGTCCTGATTTACTTGCAGGACTGACTGGATAAAAAAAAGACATCGTTCCTTCAGTGGAAAACAAAACGTTCAGTATATTTCTAATAATAAATTCCTCACCTTTTTTTTAATAAAACATTTGTCTTCAAGTAACAAAATTTTTACAATTTTTAGTTGAAAAAATCTATATCTGACACTGTTGGTGAAGTAATATGCGTTTAAAACTTCTTTGAGGAGATTTACTTAACGAAGTCACCTATCAGAAACAATCGCAACAAATCATTAGACTTAAATAAATATCTAGAGTCCAGGTATTTTTTATCTTCCATAAAATACTGAAAACCTCCAAGTGTGTTATCACTTAATGGAATCGTGGGGCTGCCAGTTGAAGAAATCACTGAGAAAATTTCTAAAGACGAGAGCTATCTAACTATAGGCACAGTCATCATCTAAGTACAAAGCATATTGTAATTACTCTAAAATGTCGGGTGTTGCCAGAATATATTTAAGAAAGATAAATATATTTATATTAGGTCACAGTTCCAAACAATATGGAAAGATCCTAACATTCTAAATGAAGATAAAATGCATTATGCAATTAAAACCTATGTTTCTGGAACAAAAATATCCAGATTTATATAATTAATTCTCTGCCAGTAAAAGAGAACTTAGCTAAAGTTATGCAGGAAATATTGAATTGATTGGAGCGAGAAGACAAATATTATTAAGACACCAAAGAATTATCATATGATAAGATCATATAATATAATAATTACATAAGAAGATGATAAAGTCATGATATGATCTTCCTAAGATCGTATAACACAGATCATATGAAGTGTTTGAATCAAATGTGTTAAATTTAAATTTCATTTATGTAAGCATTATTAATGAAGAGTAAAATATTAGCTCTATAATCCCTTATCAGACCATAGGGGAAATTTCCAAATTCTTTCGACTTTATAGTCAAATTGTGCTTGCTGGAATCTGCTCTAAGCGCCTCGGAGAATTATCGGGGCATTAGCCCTTGATCGGTGATTGCACTTAAAAAATTGATAATGTTTCAGTGGAAGGAGGCTGAGGGGGAAGAAAGAACTAATCCAGCCCATTCTTGGATTAGATAGATTGCAGTGTCGAAAAAACAAACATCAGAGAGGAGTGCTGCTGTTGTTAAAAGTATAAAAGAGCAGTCAGGTAAGTAAGAAAAAAATTCGATCCAAATGCAATTATTGAAAGTTGGAATGTCTCTTTTCTATGTGGCTTCATTAAACAGAAAAAGTGTATTTTAACTAAGAAAAGTACATGCTTCAAATGTTTCAATAAAAGCCACAACTCTCACTCGCGTAGATTCAAAATGGTAAAATGCATGAATGGTAATAAGAAATCGTCATAATTTATTCTACAAGAGAGGACAAGTAATTGAATTGAAAAAGAACGATGCAAATCTTTACAGGTATGAAACAGAATGTTTCTTCCTTAGCTCTCAACAATGGGAAAAATGTTTTCATGAAACAAGGAAAATGATTTGGGCTTCATTTATAACAATGAAAACGTAACTTTGTAGTATATACTTAAAATGTTTTGAAAAGTTAATTAAATTTAGACTGATACATTTTTTTTGGAACATTTTTCTGGAACTAAATTGATATAGCTAAAAAGTTATTCTTTGAATTTTAAAAAGGTATAAAAATTATTTTTCAACAGGCATGTTTTTAGACCTTCTCGCGAAAGTTCTCAGAGTTTTACTTAATGAAGTGAATTCATAAAAATCACTCCGGGGTTCATATTTCCCCATTCTGAAGTATATCTGCGCCATGTCTAAAAGCTTTTGATCAAACAGTCTTGCTTATGAGTGTCAGCATACACACGCACGCACATACACACGCGCGCGCACGCAATCACATTTCTTATTTATTAGTAATAGATTATAAGCCGAATCAGATATTGAAAAAAGAATTAAAGTCCGAATCCATTACTTATAACAATATTAATTTACTTCTAAAATACATTTGTAAAAATTTCTTAATCAATTCTCTTGCTTCAATTTTTCTTATAATAAGCAATATAAGCTAAAACCCAAATTATATGTCAAGACAAAATAGCTATTTTTCTTTTTTCATTTAAAATTTCAGTTAATCTTCGGTTATAAAAACCCTTGAAAGTAAAAATATTTGAAATGATTCATTACTCAATTTAATGCATTCATTTTAAAACTATTTCTAGATTTAAAAATTACCGTTTATGTTTCAAAGTTAATGTTTCATTTCTGTTTCAAATCAATTTCATTTATTTGACTTTGAAGAATGTAAAATTAGTACCGCTCGTTAGAATGAAACATACACATATCATCTCTCTTGAATTCAGGTATAATCTGCCTTGGATTTTAAAAAAATAGCGATTAAGTATTAAATGATTAGGAAATTTGCAGTTAAATTAATTATATTATTAAAGATTTTAGATTAAAAATAATTTTTATCAGAAATGAAAATATTTTTTATCCGTTTTCCAGACATACGTCATTTCCAGATATAAAATATTTAATCACTAATTAATATACTCAATAAATGCTTTGTTTAATCATTTTCACTGCTGAAATGCTGCCTTTTCTTCAGTTCTTTTAAAATTCTAAAAATAGCATTTGGCGCCATTTTTTATTTTCCTACCTGGAAATTGAACACATTTTTCTCCTTCAATCTGAAAAGTTATGAATCATTTATTTTGAAATGAAGTATAAAATCGAATATTAAACGTGAGATAAATGGTAATGGGGTGGAAAATATTTTAATTCACTTCGTATGAGAGATAGAAGGATCTGCAATTAATTACAGATTTCCACATAGAGTAAAACTTCGTGCACCGTTTTAATGAAACAAAAGAACTGTTCAAACTGCTGTTCATTCAATTGAGATAACTTTTATTTCTTTCATTCTTTAAGTGATTTTTTTTAATCTTTCGTATAATGTCATCGTTAAGTACTATTTTCATTTTTAAAGGGTTATCAATTTTGATTCATTATTTTATGATGTATTGCTGGTAAAAAAGGCGGAGAATTTTCTTGATTAGAGATATTTGTTTAAGATGTCACTAAATTTAAATAATATCTAATTAAATGAGAGAAATGATTTATATAGTAACAAGAATTGCAATAACACAATTAAGTAAAATTTTGTAACGTAATAAAACTTTCCGCTGCAACTTAATTACTAACATAAATTCAATATTTTATTATCTATTTGTTTAATTCCTGAGTTAATTTAAAGTAATAGAATCAATTCTTACTGAGTTAATTTCTCAACAATTTAGATTTAGAATCTATTGCTCAAATTCATCAACCGTAACATTCAACATAATTAATTTGTTGTTTGTTTAAAATGGTTTAGTTTTGGCTTGAAATTTGATTCAATCTTTTTATATTAGAACTTCGAGGTACCATTCACTTTATTAATTCTTTAAGTTTTGTCTGATCAATAGTTGTTTTTGATACGTTAACATCGTTAAAGTTGCTACCATTATTAGTATTAATAAAATGTATATAGGATGTTTAAATTGAACTCTATAATATAGAAACGGTTCTTTCTACCTTGAAAAAAGAATTTGAGCAGTAAGACGTTCCTAAAATTGGTCAGTTGAAAATTTTTATTCAACTAAAATTTAGAAAAAAATAATATTCTAGCTAGTTTTTGTTTTTAAAATAGCAACACGATGCACATTTTCATACTGAAAAATGTGTCAAATTTATTAGCTGTAGGTCAGATGGTCTGAACTATAGAATACCGACACTCACTCGCTCTCACTCACATCTTTATTTTTAGTAAAGATAAGCATATTATTCATACTATATAGATTGAGCTACCTACGATACGAAGAAAAAAAATAGTAAATTAAAAAAAATCATCATATTATTTTAAGGTATTCTAATGTTCAATTTCAATAAATTAATTTTAGTTTTTGGTTATTTAATCCATCTTTTTTCCTTTATTAATATGAATAAGATACTTTAGAACTGAAACTAGCTAAATGTATGAAATTTGTAGTTAAGACCTACCAACCTAGATTCAACAAAATTTAAAGAACATTCGCTTACTTGAGGTTTGATTGTTGTTATTTCGTATGCACGAACACATAATATTACGTAGAAGCAGAGAGAACAATTGATGAAATTTTGCGCTCCGTTAAAAAAAATGTATACTTTTATAATGTGTGCAAAACTGTTTTATATCGAAATCTGAGATGTTGTAAGAAATTGTACAATTAATCTGTAGGCAGCTTAAAATCTTGTGCATTTGTAAGTGAAAACTCAAAATTTCGAGCAGACTAAAAGGATGAATTTAAGTATGGGAGTCTTAAACGAACATTTAAGAACTTCTGAAAATTTTGAAAGATATCTGTTAGAGGACGCAAAATGTCTTTCAAAAGGTCTCCATACAGTTTGTGTCTTCGAAGGTATGGGGACGCCAAAACCTAGAATCTAAGAAGTTGATTAAAAGAAATTTGGTGGATAAATAAAACACCAAAATCGTATAAATCCTGAACGTCTGTCGATTAAAAAGAAGTAGACCGAAATATGCTCTCGTTTATTTTGATGAATGATTTTTCTGAAATAAATTTTATTCAGAATGTATGCAAGATCGAGAAAAGGTAACCACCCCTACTCCGTATTACTGAATGTACAACTAACTTAAATCGTTACACAAAAAAATGACCTACAAAAGTATAATTAAATATTGTTGCTGAGAAAACACTGTAAAGTCAAACAATATTGCCTATTGTTAACCATTATATTCTTTTTTATATATTATTGTTATTAAAAAGCAAAAAACAATAATCTATACATTTGGTGAAAAGTTACGTTTAGCGAATAACGAATTTCACTGCGCTTATTTTTTTTAAACCTGCGAGTTTGTTATCTTTGATATATTCATCTGCATTTCAGAAGCTCATTTGAAATATCATGATGGCACCGAAACTTTTTAAGAGAATCGGCCGTGGATTGTAAGAACCATTTTTCAATTAATTTCAAAAACTGGTAACAGAACGGCTAATGATATAAGAACAAATTTGCTTCGAGTTTCGTAATGCTTATGTAATATATAATTCTTCAGATAGATGTGTGCTGCTCTTTCAGTGATTGCAACATGAAATTTATTGTTGCATTAGCTGTTAATAAATTAGAATCTCTCCTACATAATGCCTCAACAGCCAGTTTTATTGAAAGTAGAGCTGATACAGTTCTGGATATTAAGTCGAATTCACTATCTGAAAAAATTAATTTGCAGGTTTAAGTCCATTATTGCTTTTTGAATTGGATTTCTCAGTTCTAAAAATCGTTCCATCATTAGGAGTAAACTATTCCAACATGTATTAGAACCTAATATTAACATATATTCTGTTTTTTTTTTCAGTTAGTATATATTTTTGTAATATGGCATTTTTTATAGGGGAAAGTTTAAATATCTTAACAATTTTTCGAAGTTTATAAATTATAGGAAGCAATTCTTGATGGGTTAATATTTCATCCTCATTAGCAATATCTTCTTCAACAATTACATTGTCATTATCGTCATTGTCAATATCACTGTCACTCTCTTCTTTAAGAACATACATTTTTCATTGATTCTTCATAATTGAATGTTTATTCCCCTTACACAAAATAAAAATTGCTCCAAAATATTTTACTGTGCATTAATACCTTCTTCCTTCTGTATTACTAATTATCCGTAATGTTTACGTCTCATAAAACGCGCATCCTCATTGTAAACATGTCATACTTTCATCTTTCCTCTCCCCCCTATTTTGTCGAATTAAACCCATCCTAACGCATGCGGAAAAGTGCGGAGGGTTTTATAATCCATTGGCAAACAGTATTTTATGACTTCTCATGATTGTACAATGCAACTTTGTATCCACAGTCTAATTAATTTCGCCCGTTAAGGAGACATAAAAACAAAAACATATACTATTTTGCTATGTTGGCGATCCCTGAACATATAGTAGAGACAATTTTAAAAAATTCTAGTGATTACCGAAAAAATGGTATTTAAAATTGTGATATACCGGTATTACCGGTATCGGTATACCGGAATACCGAAATACCGGTATTCGGTATCCCGGTATACGGATATTGCAATGCCTAGTTACACGCAAGTGTATAATATAAAGTGTTAGCAAATTTAAGATGTATAGTTTTAAGTAGTGAGAATGGTTTCCCTAAAGCTTCTATGCTTCTAAATAAATGTCTTATCCCAGAGAACGCCTTGCATACTACTGGTGTACAGTAGTCACGAAATATTTCCCTTTAGGTGCAGGGTCCTCTCGTGTGGTCCATTGCTAATCTTTTGGCGAATAATTCCTGACATGTAATAGTTTTCGAATAGTAGGATTAATAGTATCGAAAAAAAAATCGAAATTGCGTTTTAGTCGCGTTTTTTCTAACCGCTTAAAACAGAAATTTGACACAAAAGTATACTAGCAGTCACAAAACCCTTTACCAAATTTGATATATTTAAGTCGTTTTTTTAAGGCTCCTTATTGGGCATTACGTTTATATATTTCTGATGCCAACTCTTCGTTGGAATTTGCTCAAAACTTGACACTTGTCTACACGAAAGATGTTTCATCTCTGTGCCTAATTTTATCTATCTAGCTCTCTTAGAGTTTTAATTATCAGTTTAACTTTTCTAATAGTCGGACAGGCAGAGTTCTTCGAACAGATTGTGATAAAAATTGATATTGGTACAGATTTGGTATAAAAACCGTACACCAAAATCCATTAATTTAGATCAAAGCGTTTTTGAGTTATCTTTGTCACAAGTGTCATAAATAACACAATGCAACAAATGTGTTTTTCAAATTCAGGGAGAAATAAACAAATGAGTATATGTAAATAAAATGATAAGAACCAATTTTTTTTATCTTTGACTAAATTTACGGATGAGGATGTTCCCTCGATATTATCGATAATACATGAAAAAAGTGCAATACACGATGAATAAAAGCACACATTCTAACAGAACTGTGGATAAAAGTAAACTCAAGTCAGACAACTCAATATAGCGCGCGTTTAGTAAGGCCTTTTCTACGTAAAACTAGATTTTGTGAAAAATAGATGTGGTCAATTGGAAATGAAGTCATTACGAAAGCAAAATATGCACTCAACAACGGGCTATGTTAAAATACCAGTGTGGAGGAAATGTAGCATGCACGATATTTCTAGATCCTAAGATTTAAACTATTATTTACTAATAAAAAGATAAAGATGTTTCCACATGGCAGAGTCCAGAAATGGTCGTTGCAGATAATAGTTGACGATTTTGTAGGAGCAACGGCTGATTTATTGCCTTTAATACGAAAATGAATTCTAAATGCCCAGTGATTTCTCCCATCGCTTCCTCAAATCATGAACATGAAGATGAAAAATGAGTTTTCTAATCGATTACTCTTCCTATAAAGAAGATCTTTTTGACCAGACAGTTTGCAATTTAACAAATGCATGGTCGAACTACCTTTCAGAATTTTTTTAAGCCCCTCCAAAAAAAAAATCTACATGAGAGTCTCGAACAAACAAATTACGTGCTAAAAGTGTTGAATTAATGACGCTTAACGAATGTGAAAGAGAATTTCTCAGTGATATTCAGGTGTCTCCGATGCCAAATTAGTTTCGATGAACTTTCATTTGGACACTCACAATTTATTGAGGTAAATAATCTTATAGTTTTCTAATCGTTACTTTAACACCTCTGTAATACTGACTTTGTAAGATTTAATTAAGAATTCTCGAATTTTAAGAAAATTTTAGACAAAAGTAGAATTAGAATAACGAAATTTTTATCCTCAATCATATCTAGAACTAATTTATAATAAGACCACATTAACTGTAACAGAAACATGCAAGAGCTTTATTTTACTTTATGGATTAATTTATTGATATGAGCCAATTTTTACTATCAAGCCAATTTTTTATTACTATCAAGGTTTCACCACTTTAAAATAAAATAATAGAAATACAAATACTACATACTGATTATCTTTCCAGCCTCAAACTTTGTTGCATCAAAGTTGACGTTGAGGATCAGAATGATCCCGCCTATGGCATTGAATCAATGAATACAAGTGAATCCCCTGAGGTAAATATTTTTGAAATAATTATTCATTTATCTTTAAAAAATGCAAAATACGCAATAATTATAAAATATAGCAATATTTAAAATTCATTATTTTTATCACTAACACTTTTAAAGTTAAGTGTACGTGCGAGTGCGCCTCCCCCCCCCCCCTATTTATATATAGCTTGGACGGTTGATGAGTTGAACAGCTGCATTTTTAATAACACTATGATGTTATGATATTGGTCTCTATTAAGAAAGTGAACATGCATAATATACAGATTGTAATAACTGCATAATATTAATATCTGACAGTATGACGGAATTATAGATAGACAATTACATCGAAGTGATGTGAATTGAATACATCTGTGAAGTGATTACCGTTCAAAGCTCTAGTAACAAAAAATCTGAAAAAAAACAACTCAACTTTAATTGGATTTTTAAAAAATGCCGATATAGTATGCAACAATATTTTATGAAGAAAAAAAATGCATTTTACTGAAAGGCCATAAAATATCTTTGCAATATCGTAACAACTGCTGCTCTTTCATTCTATTCAATTTTCTCTTACTGAAATATTTTCTCGTGGGGGAGGGGATTACAAAGGACTTTTTTAGTAACGGAAATGGAAAAGCAATTCACACTTGAGTCAAAAATTGTTTCAAAAGTCGAAAGGAATAAAAACTAGCATTACATTGTGATTGACGCAACTGGTATAGTACGTTATTTTTTATTTTAACTTTAAAAAGTTTTTCTTTAATTGAGGAATTTATGTATTTTTAAATTTATTTGCTTTTCGACTAGTTGTATAAGAAAATAAATAATAAAGAAGAAAATGATAATTTTTGCACATAAATAGATAGAATAGTATGAAACAACGATAATAATTTCAAAGTTAACATATGAATTGCTTTCACGTTAAGCCATAAATATGGAATTATGCAGCAAAATATAAAATACATGACTTTAAAATTATTCAAACAATCTAATCACTGAAAATTTTATATTGTCATACGAAACGAATATATTTCTATGCCAAGCAGCATTTCAAAAATTTGCATAAAAATTATGATCGAAAATTTATGATAATGTATGATATAGACAATATTCTATAGGATTTATCAAATTGATTAGTCGATATATTAATTGCTTACATTCAGTCATTTTATAGAATCTTTTACAAATAAGAAATATCCATTTTTTATTTATTTATTTATATTCATTGTTTTTACTTCACAATGCAATAACGATTATTTGAATGGAGCTTGAATATAAAATTGGATTTATAATGGATTTTGTGGCAAGATTTATAATTCCATTCAATTCTAATTTCAGAAAAAAATAATACTAATGCCGCTGAGATGTTGTCTTTTTTTATATAGAAAGGACTCAGAAATTCAATTTTGTATTTTATTCAGATAAAAATGAATGTTTCGTTGGGTTTTCTTTCTTTCTTTCTTTCTTTTTTGGCAAGAATGCAGCTATCACCAAACTTGAACGCCGACAGCAGCCCTTTGACATTCATCACTAAGGACATCGGATTTAGATTAATTGCTGAGATTTGACAGTGCTTTTTCTAATAGACCTCAATTAAAGAAATGAAGTTTTACATTTAACCAAAAAAGTTCTCTAAGGCAAATGTATGAAATGGAGCATACGTCATTGAGATACTGGAAATTATAATAAATGCAAATGCTTTTTTGACTTCTTACTTATCAAAATCATTTGATACCATGCATATTTAATCACATTCTCCAGTTTGTCAGTTTCATGGTATATCTTATGCGCAGGATACGGATAATTAAAATATTTTTAATATTTAACGTTTTAAATATACATTCTAGAGAGTGAGGGCCCCTTCAAAAAAAGGTATTTTACAATTATGTAATTTCTTTCAATATTTTTAACCTGATTGATGATATTTATATTTGTTTTTGCAGGGGCCACCTCGAAGAATGGAACTCCAAGGAGGTGATTACCAACTGATCACAATTTATAGAGCAGAACATCCATCACATGAAAAGTAAGAAAACTCATCTTAGATTCTTGCAAAGTTAAAAAAAATGAAAGAAATATCATGTGTTTTTTTAATCGAATTCAAACGGAAGAAAACCACTTCTTAGCTCTTTATTCAATGAATTCCTACTCGATGAAATCTATTTTGACTAATCAGCAAATATCGAATGTAATTGTAGATACACTAGATTGCAAAATGACTTATATTAGCAGCGAATGAATTATTTTAATTTATTAGGTTTCCTGAATAAATAAATTTAAGAGGAATATATTTTGAATTTTTTACTTGAAAGCTAATAATTGGGGCAGAAGAGCGTTGTAAAAGCAAAAGAGTATTGAAAATAAATAAATAAACAATTTAAAATATCATAATTTCTTACAATTTTGCATTGCTCCAAATAATTTAACATCTAATATAATGTATACAGAGAATTCTGCCAAACTTTACATGCACCTTCATTAAATATTGCATAAATAATTTGTTATAAGAACAAAATCTACGTGATTTTAATGAACTATTATGAATACAGAAACTTTTCAAAAGTGTATAGCGCTATAAATGCTAAACATTATAAAAAACTAATAACCCGGACAGATAAAATTGGATAAATCATGAAATATATTACTTGCCTAAACAGCTCGTCAAATGGTTTCTCACGAAATTTCGATTGAAGCTGCTCTTAATATCTCTCTCATATATCATGCGTATGTGCTAAGATTTAAATGCTGCCATTCTAGTTCACCTTTGGATAAATAATACGAAAAATTCTTCCATCCTTGTCTTTAATCGTTCAGATCTAGGGTGATATTTCTTTTCAAAATAACATAACAATTACAATATTTAACCTAATTCTTTAACAAAGGTCTTTCAGTCTTTAAAATAAAACACTGAAAGGTTGAGCGCGTCTAATCCGAAATGGATCTCAGAGCCATAAACAATTCTCCAAACAAATCTCACGAAAATGCAAAGTTCCATTGGCAGGACAAACGATGTCAAAAAATCACTCCAAATTTTGAGATGCTTTTATTACAAACTTGTAAAAATTCATCTTATAACATGATCGCGATACAACAATCAATTCATGAAATTTGTGAGTGCCACGAAATGAGCCTTTCATTCTAAAGCAGCATGGCACGAGAAGAAATTGTACTCTATTAGCTGTCTTTGTTGATCAGGTTGCTTGCTAGAAATTTTAACTGCACTTCAAATCAAAAAAAAAAAAATTCTTTTGCTCTTCTTGTATTTTCTAATTTCTTACAAGTTTTTTCAGGCTTAAGAATGCGTTCGGTATTTCAGCTTTATGAACTTAGGAGCTTCCTGCATATTCATGTTCATGTGTCCATGCGCATACCTAATTAAGAGATTTTGATCTGCCCCAAAGTTTGAGAGCTAATGTAAAAGAAAAAAACAGTGAGAATTTCAACTAATATAATAGCATATTTATTAATTTGAAATATGATCATAAAAATGATAAAACTGTATACCTTATATATGATTCATCCATGATATCAATTTCTTACCTGTACATCAAAAATAGAAACCAATATTCATTAAAAAATTGCCTTTTCGATGTTATTTCACAAAAATAGAACTCGAATGAGGCCTAAATTACTTTTATAGCATATGTGGTATATATAATGAATACGTTGAAAAATTAAGTATATTAAATTAGAAACAATAATTTAACATTTTATAATATGTACACATTTTTCGTCATGAAATGCTTTCTTAAATATTTTCAATGTTGTATTGTTACATCTTATTTCTCATTCTTATTTCAGTTATATCTTAAATGTTGTTGATGGCGATAATGTGAGTTCCAGTTCTTCGGAGTATTTTACGTGCGAAGAAGGTAGCATCTCAGACGAATCATCATCTGGCAGTGAGGTGAGAAGTTACTTTTGTGAATTTTTAGACATGCACTCCGCACATCGGATATTTTTATACCTTAAATTTTACACCATTCGATTCGACACTCCCCAGAAAAGGTATGAAGTTCCTCACCTTTGCAGTTCTTTAGGTATCTTTTTATAAGTAGCTTGATCCAACTTTCAAATACAAATAATCAATATCCATATGACATACAGGCTTAATTTGTTATATTTAATTTAACAATATTAAGATCAAATTCCATTTGGCTTAAAATATTGTTATGGAAAACTGGTCCAGTATGGATTTAAAGATGCTTTATTCCAAGCTTCACAAGGCTTTATTTAAAAGAGGCGAAAACACAAATAACGCACATCTGAAGAATACATAGAAACGTACTTGCAGAAATGAGCAACACTGAAACAGCAAATCGTTATTGGGAGCAATCATAACAGTAGTGATTAGAGAAAATTCGTTAAATGATCAACACTCTAAACAGAGAATTCGCTGGATTGACTGGCTTTAGGTCTCTCTCGCGTTTATATAGTTTCCTCAATAGGATATCAAACTTCCTAGTGGGATTCTGATCTCTGGTCCTAAGTAGTATATCGCCAATATTCTTGTGCGCTTAAGAGTTTTTATTCTTGGCGCCAAACTCGCCAAATCTATTAGCAAGTCTATAATCAATGACCTAGCATCACTTCATTAACCATTCAAATATAGGTAAAACTCTCTTCCTTATTAAGAGAGTAACTTCATAGGGAAGCAATTTGTGAGATTCGTATTAATTTTTTGAGAAATTATTTCAAAATAATAGTTTTTGTGATATTTTTATGTTTATTCTTAAATTGTTTCAATGATTTCTTAAGCAGTACATGTTCGAGATTCAAATAATGACAGGAATTTAACCAAAACTATTCTACGAGACATAGACTTCATCAATAATTATTCACTTAAAGTATACTTATTCACTTTTCCAGGATTATCGATTCACTTATAAATTCATCTTTCACTTGCAATCTAAATTGGTGGAAATTACAAATTATTTAATCCAACATCTTGTTAGCTCTGTTGAAATGTGCTGATCAAAAATAACACTAATGATATATAGTGCTGCAAAAGAGTGTGCTTGTCGGATATGTTTTGTATTCTGCTGTTTCAAGATTTAACCAATATCTAATTATGCAAAAACGTAAAATAAAATTTTCAATTAAGAGAAATGGTTAATTATTTTTTCTTAATGCATTATTTGAGAAAAAGGAACAGTAGTGCTTATAAATAAAAATATTGCAAATTTTATACACGATTAGTCATAACAGTGGCAAAGCATGTGTCACAGTTATGGTCGATCGCGAATACGAAGGTCGACGCGAATCGCGAATACGATAAATACACAAATACAATTTTATAAAAATACTCATCAAATTAGTTATATCTTAATATATATACCTTTTTAAAGCAAAACTTAGAAACCGACATAAATATACTGTCTTAAATCATAAATTATTAAAGCGGCCGTTCGCCATATGGTGCAGCATATTTACCTCGGCTGATTAATCCTTAAAGAACACTTTACCACGTTTTTCGATGAGCAAAATAAAAACAATTTTTGTTTCACTTTGAAATGATGTTTGTTCTTAGAAGTAAAAAAAAAGTATCTACAAAGCAGAGTTTAAAATTAAAGAATTATTTCAGAAAATATAATTGAATCACGGTTTAGTAATCGAAAGTTGACAAGTAAGTGTAGCTAAATAAGAGAAGTCTGCTTTAGAACAGAAACATTCGCATATCAATCTCCACATTTAAAGTTTTAAATTTCAGTTTATATAGTATAAATAATTTCCTAATAATTCCTTTTAATATTTTAAACAAAGTAAATAAAAGCAACAACAAAAATAAAATTTAAAATCAAAAGTATTCAAATTAGCTTCTTAAGTAATCACTATAAAAGCGTGTAAGTTGAAATTTTATTAATAGATGAAATCGTGATAATTCGAGAAAGTGCTTTTGCTTGTCATAGAGAAAGTCTAAAAGAATGATATAAGCTATATGTTTATAAATATGATATTTTTTAGAGGTATTGATTAAATTTTAATTTGTCTTTCTTTCCAGTATTACGATTCAAACACTGCTTATTAAACCTGCTCTTGTTTTGTGAACAAAAGGAAGATCGTAACATCTGATCACTTTCTGGCACAGACAAACTTACTTCTGCTACCGGTGAACGCAGGGAAGATCCAAATGACTGGTCGCCATCTGGCACAAGGCGAATTTCTATCAGTCGCTTGCTGAACTCAAGAAAGTTCAAACAACTGATCATCTTTTCTAGCAGGAAATCGTACTTCCGCTTGAAAATGAATTCAAGGATGATAAAACGTCTGGTAGTCTTCTGGATCAAGGCAAGCTTTTATCAGTTTCATGCAGTAATGAATGAAGATCAAGAAACTGTTCAGCATTTGGCAGAATAAAGCTTTCTTCTGCTGTTCGATTAACTTTAGAAAGATAAAAGCAATTAATCAACCACCTTTTGACACAATGCAAGATTTCTTCAACTGTCTAGTGAACTGAGCCGAAGAGAGATAAATACAAGTGACCGCCTTCTGGTACAAAGTTAACTTTCATTAGCTGTCTAATGAAATAAAAAAAGACCAAACACTATTCATCTTTTGATATAAAACAAATTTTGTTCATCTATCGGTGATAAGAAATTAAAAAAAAAATGAATAATTTCTGGAATTAAAATTCTAAACGGATAAAAAATTTTTTACCACTGTACCAAGAATTGATGGAAGATAGTACAGTTGATCGTCTTTTGACGCAAGGCGGGCTATTCTCATGTCTCCGATGTGCTGAAAGAAGGTCAAAATAATTATCACTATTTGTATAATAAGGCTTATCACTAGTCTGTATTTATAGCCTGTTGTTAAAAGGAAAAATATCATCAGCTGTCGAGTGATTGGAAAGGGAATTAAAACAACTGGCCGCATTCTGACGCAAGAAAGGCTTCCTTTCCCTGCTTGATTGAATGAAGAAGTGCAAAAAGCTGATTGCATTTTGGTACAATATAATTTTCTTCCTTTGTCTTGCAGGCTGAAAGAAGATCGAAAAAACATTTAAGAATACAGAAAAAAAAAACTTTTATCAGTTGTTCGATATACCAAAGGCTGATCAAACAACTGATAGTCACTTATCGCAGGCATGGCTTCATTAGTTGTCTAATAACCTGAAGAAAAATCTGAGCAAGATCCCGTTTACGCTGGCAAGCCTTCTTTCACTAGTAAGTGAACTTAAGAGAGCTCAAAACGATTGATAAATCGCCTTTGGCACAAGACAGCTGTAGCTTTCATCAGCTATATATTGATATGCAGAGAGATCGAAACACCTGACCTAATTCTGGCACAGAGAAGATAACTAATGGAAGAACTCTTCAACTAATGGAAGATTCCCTTTTGCGCAAGCATGTCTACATCCCATGTCTGCTGAACTGAAGTAAGATAGAAAAAAAACCTGATTCCTTGTATCACAAAAAAGCTGACTTGAAGAATTCAAGTAAGATTTCTAACGAAAAACCGATCTCCTTTAGTTGCAACGAAGCATTTTTTTTACAGTCCAAAGAGCCGAAGTCAGTTTGAAACAACTGATCGTCATATACATAAATTAGCTATATCTTTGCTAAACTGATGAAACTGATGGTAAAGCAACTGATCGCCTTTGAGCATAAACAAGCGTTCGACTACCGTCAGTTGAATTTCAGAAAGATCAAAACGATACGCGAATCGCCTTTTATCAAAAGGTTCCTTTTCATCATCTGTTTAGGGAACTGAATGGAGATCGAAACAACTGGCCTGAAAAGTTTCTTTTAGCTACATCATGAGATTAAGGAGAAATTTAAAAGCTGAGCTCTTTTTGAAACAAGGAAACTTTCTTTCGTTATCCGGGGAATTTAAGATGAAAACAACTAATCACCCTTTGGTACAAAACTTCATATATATGATGAACTGAAAGGGATCAAGAGAACTAAACGGCTCTTTTCACAAAGAAAACCTTCTTTGGTTGCCTTATGGAGGAAGATCAAAGTAGATCACATTTTGACACAATATTTCGATGAGAAATGAAAGGACATTAAAAATACAGATCACGTTTTCTCCCTTGTTTAACTTTCATTGGCATACTGATGAGATGACCAATGACAAATGCTGAATAGGTAAGAATTGACAATCTTTTGACACTGTATTGCCTGAAACATTTGACAATTTCACTATTGTGGTGAGTTGAAACTATATTAACTCATCCTATCATCTTCTAATCCTGTAATTCAAAGGAGTTTTCAATAGAGTTATTGTATTAATGAGCTGAAAACTTCTAAAAAAATATATCGATGGACTCTTTGTATGAAATCTATAAAAATGTTCAATAATTATTTGATTTTGATAAACAACCAAGTATTTTTTTTAAAATTTTTTAGAATTTGTTATATTATTTATATGAAAATATCCTCAACCATCTTTTGGTTTTGTGGAACAACAATATTAAGACTTTTCATTCCACTTGGAAAACCGATGTGCAAATAACAAAACAAGAATGAAGAGCACATAAGCGGCAAATCGTTATTTTATAAGCGCCACATCACAAGGAACACAGGCAGAACAAACCCTGGAACTCGAGTTCTAACGGAGCTATGGCCGGGATTATTGAATAGTTTGGATCCTTCATTTTTTACTTCATTGTCATCCAATTCCTTTCCAAATAGTCCCCAGAGCTGGCGGTGGGTCACTAATTCAGCATTCATTCAGTAAAACCATTATTATATCCATTGCACTATCTTCCTTATTAGAAGAAAGATTTGTGCAAAAAGCCCACATTGCAAATTCATAAAATTATTCATTATGGCTTTGTGTCTTCCTTTTTTAATTTTCAGTGTCTCATATTTTTATTACTTTTACTAACGCTAAACAACGCTAAAAGTAGTTTGAATAGAATTTTATACAAAATTTATTATTTTTAATTAAAATTTTGTATGGGCAAAAAATGAGACCTCTTCATTTAAATGGCCAACAAAGTGTTCCAAATATTTCTAACACTGAGATTCTTTTCTTTTTTAATAATGAAAAAAGCGATGTATTTGTCGAAGACATCTCTCCGAAACAATAGCAAAAAATCATTAAACTGAAATCACTGACAATAATACCCTCTCTATTGCCCTGTCATGAAACTCTTAAATCCTCCAAGAATGTTATTACTTATGGGGAATTGAATCATGTGACAATTGAAAAAAACACTGAAGAAACTTGCACGTCAATGTGGGAGCCATTTGCGGCGCATAAATATGCGCAGGGATGGCCAGCTTCTAAATATAAAACATACTTTAAGTAAAGTATGAGTAAGTATACTTTAAGTAAAGTATGAGTAAGTATACTTTAAGTAAAGTATTAAGTAAAGTTTTTCTCTTGTACTGTACTTACTTTCTCTT
>JAPMOR010102855.1:0-10508 GCA_026543865.1 Argiope aurantia
TGTGCAAATAAATAAATAATTAAATCTTAACGAAGAATATCATGTGCAATAAGAAAAAAGTTTAATATGACTAAAATCAATGGATTTCTTTATAAACAAGATCCAGACCCAGAGTATAGACAAAGGCATTGAGTTTAACATCTTTAATATAGAAAATAAAATTTAAACTTCTAATTATAGTTAATTTTTAATAAAAATCACCGTTACTAACATGAACAATCGTCGTCGAAAGTAGACCAAGATAAGGCAAACTCATCCAACTGAGAACAACGATAGAGATAAGAGATTGATTTAGTTTATAGGAAATGAATTTGCATAGAATATATTTTTTCTTTTGCATTCAGTATTCCTAGAAATAGTATCCCCTTGGACACCACATCACATCATATGCCATAATATGTTATCATGCCATTAACAAATAACATATTACTTCTTGTGAGTCTTCTGCACATAATTTCTTCTCCCCCCCCACACACACTTTTACAAAAATATATTCTGTGCTTTGCCATTGACCGCCCATCGATAACTTTACTTTACTTTTTATCGAGAATACTCTTACCTTTTTATCAGGAATAAACTTACCTTTTAGAAAATTTCACTTTCTCTGTTGTCAGTACCATCTTTTATCGCTATTCTTGAATTATTCTATTTCAAATGTCATTTGTTTAATTCGATTTCATTAAAATCGCAATATTTTATACGTTACAATATGTATTTATTGTAATGTATTAAATTATGCTCTGATGTTAATAAAGTCTTTGCATAAGCAGAATTACATAATTTTTTTAATTCAGTAATTAAATAGCCCAAGATTTTGTCGTTTTCCCTCGCATCCTCAGCACCTCACCAGTTAAAAAATAACTATTTTGTCCCAGCTTACAATCACAAAACATTACACCAAATAAAAGATATAGACGCAGATGTCCAACGAGGTACTAATGAACAGCATAAATCGCACCACCAAAAATCTGAAAAGACTTTTCAAAGAGCCACTCGGCACTGTCGTCGAACAGAACACGAATAAACCTACACTCAGCAGCAAGAAATCGACTTTTTGCTTCGTCGATAGAAGCGTAGGGGCAGGCAGACACTTCCTACAATCGGGGATCATTAGCCCCAAATCAAACTACCATTCCCCTAATAACCGATGACATGGCTGATTTGCTGTCGATACCGTAACGCGGACGTCCAAGAAGCATAGCAGCAACAAAATTCAGGGTATATCGATGATGCTAGTTGGCTCCGAGTTGTGCGGCTTAGTTTATTAGCTTAAGAAGCTGCGAGACCCCTTTCATCAGGGTGGGGGGGGAAGGGGGTGGATAATTCTCTGGAAGTCACGTGACACCACCGTCTTTGTCTTATTATTCGTGGAAAAGGTGGTTAGTGCATTCTAAATCCCTTCGGACGCGTTGCTCTGATGGATGATGTGGGCCAAGAGAGGTTCTTTGTTTTTGCAAAGGGATTTATGGAGTGAATCATTTGCTTCAATAAGAAAAGTCATGGCCTTTTTGATATACTTGATGGATGTTTCTGATTTTAGAGGTTAGGACTAGAAATAGATTCTTCTCTTAGACATCAGGAGGGTTGTTCTAGAGTCAGATGGTACAATTTTATGAAAGAGAGAAATGCAATATGTACCTTATAGCTTTAAACGAGCAATTTTTGCGCATATATAAATTTATTTCGTGTATCACGGAAAGGGCTCTAACGATTTGCATCAAATTTTATTTTTGGATAAGGTTTTGCTTTTTAAGCTCTTTGTAGGCCGTAACGTGTCTAGCGTTCAAGTGAAACTTCTGCAGGGTGGTCGTAACGCGCTTCAAGCGTTCTTCTACATTTAAAAACTTTTAAACGATTAAAGCGCTTTGCAAATACTTACTTGTTTGAGTTTTTATTTTAGTTTGTTCTAATCTTTACAAAGATATCTGCGCTAATGTATTATAGTATACAGAGTATATATACTAATATAATGTAATTTGTATACAGAGATATATAATAATCTGTACAGAGAAAATAACACTATACGCGGTAAAAAACAGAGGACCGCTGGGGACAAATTTTAGCGGACAGGAGAAGACGGCGAAAGGGTTAAGTTTATTTATGTAGGTGTCTTTCCTGAAAAAAAAAAAAAAAACGCGATTTTACACACACACACAGGCATTTTTTACGACTAAATATTGCCATGTGGCAATGCACGACTTCCATAAGCGTATCAGAGATGGAATAGTGAATAGGGCTTCGGACTCTTATGCACTTTTCTCATGTTCAATCCCGCGTCTGCAATTCAATTCGATTTCGCTTTTAACTTTAACCGAGCCATAAGATAGGATTTTATTTACGATTTTACAATTAAAAAAACTGCCGAGCTAAGCTCCGTCTACAAAATATAATTAATGAAAAGGTATAAAATATATTTTTCGTAATGATTTTATGTATTTCTAATTAATTAATTGTTATCAAATTTTATACAAAATAAGGATTCTATAGCAATAGTATTTTGTTCCAATTTAATTCAGTTGATGATTGGCCACTCAACTTCCAAAGGCCACTCAAATTCAAGAGAAGAATTTTTCGAATATTTTTAGTGGATGAAAAACATATATCAGACAATTTTTAAATGTTGCTCTCAAATTTTCACCACCAACTAGTATTATCATAGTCTGACAATTTTATCACGGTTTTTTTCATATCATTCTTTAATGAAATCATTAGTTTTTAAGCAATTTTTTTGGTAATATCCCAGTATATAATTTCAAATTTTTCTGGTGTTTTTTGAAGATTTGATTGAAATTAAGTAATGGATAATGTTTTTTTTATTATGTATGGATAAAATTGTTTTAATATTAAAAATAAATTTTCATTATTTTAAATTGAAATGCAGACTAATGTTCAAAACAAATGTATATTAAATTAGCTTGGCACTTTTAAATTATTTTATATTAGAAATAAAATCTTTCTCTAAAGCAACTAAATTTATCACTTTGTAAAAATTATCTCGATTATTTTTACATGGACTTTCATTTTCTTAAAATAAATTTTGATATTTATAAGATAAGTAAAAATGTAAATAATCCCAATACTCGATTTTCTGCAACAAATTATGAACTAATTCAAAATTTACAAAATTCAATTAGTTAACATTTCTCGACAGTAAAAATATCCAGGTTGTACACTTAGTCACTAATTCAACTACTGATGATTCATAAACACACTTTAAACATTTCCTTTTAAAACACTTTAGCTGCTTTATGATTCTAATTATTTTGCATTATGAACGGCTTCTATCATTTTCCACTCCTATGCATGATTTATTAGACTATAAATTATTCATAGACTTCTGTTTTCTCAAACTGGTAAATTATTAATGAATCTCATTTATAAAATCCGAATGAAAGAATTCAATTGAAAAATGCGATTTCCAGAGCTGTCAACAAACTTCAGCACAGCATGAAGCATATCCTGCAAATTAATGTGCTCTTTCGTTAAGTATATTTTGATGAAGTCGAATTTTGATTTCATTTTTGGAATGAAATCTTTTAAAAGTGTTAAAAGAATATTAAGGATAGCATAGCCTTTATTTTTTCTTTGCTTTAGTGAAGTATTGTTTATTTCCGTTTCCTTAATAACATATTGCATTTAAGAGAAATGAAATATGAAGAAAAAAATTCCGCTACTATAAAAACCTTTACGGAATTTGATTTTTTTTCATGTTTGCAAAGTTGGAATTTTGCAATCGGTAATAAGTGCAAAAATTACTTTTGTGAATATTCGGCCAATAATTCTTTGATTGTTAATAGATTTTTTTTATTAAAATTTTGAACACTGGATTAAATTTTTAAACTTTTTTATTTAACTTTTTTTCATGCTTGTAAATGCATATTCTTGTAGCCGATTACTGACCCAGTTGTTGATGTGCTACAGTTAATAAATTCGGGATTAATTTTCAGTTAATCGATTTTTTAGTTAAATTCTGATTTCTTAAACGTGGCGCCATCTGGTGATTAATTTTATAATTTTTATACATTTGAAATGAAAGAGGCTGTAATATTTATGATGATAAAATACAGATAAAAATTTTTTTCTAAAAATTGTTTTTTGTGGCCTAATAAAAGGTTTTAATAGTTACTTTCATATTTTTAAACTATATTTACTAGACTGTTATTTTTAACACAATAATTCTACTATGCTATATAAGTAACTTAGTAATCGATGTTACTTTATTTTCATTGATCTTCTTTAATGTAACAAGATTGTAAAAATTATTTTCTGGAAACCTATGTAAAATAAAATTTTTAATTTGTAAGCTTGCTTCGAAAATGTAATCATAATGTCAAAAAAGTGACGTTTTTAATTCAACACATTTCCATTTCAAACTTAATTGAAACTAGTCTCTGAAATATCAATTTCTGTGTGCCTTTAGAATATTATAATTTTGTAAAAATAAGCAACTTTTTAAATAATAATAATAAGATTGTTTTCCACTTAAAAGTTTATTATGTAAGAGTAAATAAAAGAAGTGATTCATCTCGTGGTGTCAAATAGTGACACATCCACTTAAAATATTCTTACGAGGCAGATAAACATCGTCTTCTACATAATCCGCATACGTTAACAGGTTTTAATACGAACACATTCACCAGACGCATTAATCACCCCAATTTTTGATATTTAACGACACTGTATTAATCTCCAAATAAAATTCCTTGATGCTGGCGATGCATCATTATTCAACTATAGACAACACAGATTTCAGCACAAAAGTGATTTCCTTAACAAATTTTCGCTTGTATCTGCTAGCTGTAACGATGTGTTGGCGGTTTAATTTCCGCACACTTTAACGGAGTCCAGTAAATGATGTAATTAACTTAATAATTTAGGAAAACGCCTGCAACAGAAATTGATCGCCAAATTATTCAACGTAATGACTCTCCTCGATGTTAAAAGTTATTGCTGCCACACAAAGCTTTTGGCAATGTGTGCGTGATGTACGAGCAAACTTGTATTGATCACTTCTACTACTGCGTGCAACTGCTAACTAGAGTTAAACTGGAGTTATGTTCATTTTTCTTCAATATGAATATCCTTGTTGGACATGATATTTTCCAGTGGTTTACGAACTTACGTAAAATTAATTGTAACACAGTGTCCAATTGGGTTTGTTAATCAATGTTCAAATTTCTACAGCAGAACTTTCTAGGACGGCATACTCAACAGACTAGTTGTACATTAGTTGCAAGTGAATAAAGATATTAAGTAATTAGATGTGTACTCTTTGTGCATGAATTTTGTTGCAGTCGGTTCGATATGAAACCCAATTATATTCAAGCATCGTGATTTTATTATATTGGAAATATGGTTTAAGAAACGGCAATCGGAAGAATGGTCTGAATTTGGGACCGGTTATATTCAAAGATTGGTATTTATTCTGTTGGAAACAGGGTTTCAAAAATGGCATTTAGAAGAATGGTTTAAATTAGGGACTATTTATATTCAAATATTGTGATTTTATTCTGTTGGAAATATGGTTTCAAACGCGACAGTTGAAAAAATAATTTGAATTAGGGACCAGTTATATTCAAATATTGTGATTTTATTTTACTGGAAATATGGTTTCAAAAATGAGAGAAGAAGGGCTTAAATTCGGTTTCAACGAATTCGGGTTTTCAGAAATACATTTCAGTTGTCGAAAATTGTATAGTCATTATTCGAAGATTTTCAAAGATAGGATTTTTTGATAAAACTAGGAATGGAAACTCGCAGCACATTGATAAACGAGAAAATTGGAGCATCCTTTATTAACTAAAAACCAAAAAAAAAATGAGTCAGTCAATTTTTTTTTTATTCCTTATATTTTTCGTGTATTGTAAGATGATGCATGTTGGGACTTGATCCTCATTTCATAATACTATTTTCATTTTCAAAAAATAATTTGAAATGCATCTCTTTGTTTGGACACTGTTTATTATTTTTCATTCTGGTTTTGCTATATCTTGTGATTTTGCATCAAATTATTTTGGATCCGACTTTGTATATAACTACAAATAAGATCTCTTGGAGATGCCTCTTTACTTTTACATTTTAAAGCCTAGCAAAAGATTTAAGACTCAACCAACTTCAATTCAACCAAATATATTATGTGATAGAGATACATTCACGAGATTCAAGTTTATCTCGGAGGGGTGGGTGGGTGGACCATCTATTTTTTCCAAATATATTCCTGAAGGTCAACAATTATAATTTTTTTCTGGTTCTTTACATTTTATGCATAAAAGTACATAAATATAAGCAAATTGTGAAATCTTAATATCAATTTGAATGTAAATTATAATAAGATAGTCTTATTAATGATTGTTTGTTTTCCAAAATATTTTGTTTAACAGGATTTGAAATTATTCTGGTTGTAAAAAATGTGCAATCAAACGTATTTATCAATAGATATTACTTTATTTAGTGTCAACCCAAGCATGAATAACCGTTCACTAAAATCGCGTCATGAATTTAAAAAAGGTTTTAAAATGTGCGTGCCACATAAGTAATCTTCAGGAAAATGTCTTTTTCAAAATGAAATTGAACTATGCCGTTGGCTGTTGGCCAACTGCAGTGTCAATACGAAATGCACAAATACAGTTTTCCATACATAAAAAAGAGTAATCTAAGAAAACAGTAATAAGATATTTCCCAGTTTCAAAAACAGAAAGAAAATGTCTTTACTTTTAACATCAGTATCGATAAATGTTGCCGACATTTCGAATTTAAAAGCTTTCAGTTTTTAAAAGAAGAAATCAGTTTTGATTTACTTTCACATCCAGACCATTCCACGTCCGATACCAGATCGATGCCAGATGCGATGCCTTTTATATTTAACACACTCAGGAAATCAAACAAGATTGAACCGAGTGGAGTTGTATTATGCATGCATCCAGTTCATTTCAGTTCTTCAAATGGAAGAACGGTAAAAGCAAAAAGTCTTCAACCGAAGACGAACATTTCTCGCTGAGTGCTGGGCCATCTCTTATGAGTAATGGAAAACAATGTCTTTCAGTGCATTTTGATATTTTTAAATTTGTGCATGGGGAAAAATGCGTGGAAAGTAAAATGCTTCCCAGTGTTTGCCTAAGTGGCTGCGGATAAACTTCATAATTTTCTTCCATTCGTACTTTCTGAATTCACTGGTTGTTATTTCTTGCGAAAGTTAAGATTCTTATTATGTTGGCTTTTGTCTTGAAGTAAAATGTCTTATGGCATTGGATTTGTGAAAGGAATGCGAAGAATTCAACGAAAAGAGAAAAACGCAAATAAATGTTGATTCCATACAAAGATGAGGACTTACTCTCTTCTTTAAATGAATGTATACATTCTGCAGTAAAACTTTTCTCCAAGAATGTCAACCTTTTACCTTATCAACCTTAGAGTACTTTTCGTTGAATACATAGGAAAATATAAACTAGTTCAAACATATTTACTTCCGTTGATTTATTTCTTATGGCGTATGAAATCAATTCATACATAAAACTAGAAGTAAAGATGATTTAAATTACTGTCTGATAGTTCAGAAAATAAACCCAGGGTTTTAATAACTCGAAATATGTAAACACCAATTCAGAATATATCGAAATGTTTAATTCAAAACATAGACGAAGACGGGTGGGGGTGCATAAACGGACGATAATCTAATTAGAATAGATCTCGTAGCTTAAACATAGAGATACTTGACTTGTATCGTCCTCGTCATATAACCGTGGTTCAAAATTACGAGGTCCATCCCAAAATAGCCCTAATGTTGCTTTAAAAACGGCACGTTCATATAACTAAACTAAACTAAACCTTGACTTGTATATAAATCATTGCCATTTTTATCATTATATAATAATTAATTTCTGAATTATAAATTACAGGCATATTCCTTCAATTGGATAAAATATAATTTGATTGTATACAAAATTCTATTTTTGTTTTACTGGAGTAATAAATGTAATGCTGAAAAAATTATAACAGTTGGGTTTTTATATATTATTCCGGTTCTATTAGCCCTATTCTGTAAAATATTAATGATATATTTAACATCTTAAAGAGAAAAAAATGTTTTTTAATTCCATAACTGAGACAATATTAGTCTTGGAAAAGTGTACTTTTTTGTTACTGATTGCAAGTAAAATAGCTTACTGTGATCCTTAAAATTAATAAGTTTTGAAACAAGTAAAAATGTATTAAAAACGGTTAATAATATATTGATGTTTATGACTATTTTTATTATTTGTATTTCTTAATATTTTTTTATTACTGGATATCAAAACTTTTATTAAACTATTTTACTATTATGCCTAATTATTGTTTTTTCCCCTTTCCTCCCATCTCAAAATCGTTCGAATTTCAAAACTTTTTTTGTCAGTTAGAAAAATGAAAAAATATATACATAACGTTTCGATACCTCCCCTCGCTGTTTCTTCTTATTCTTCTTAGCGCTTCTTCGGGCTATAATTTCTTACGACCCTGTCGTAAGAAATTGGACAGACAGGAAAATCGGTTACCTGGCGGAAATTCACACTAAGTTATTTATTTGTTAGAGATAAGTCGCCAAATGTGACAATCTTCTTTATCATCTTCTCGTAACTATAAAAGCAAAGAAATAATGCTTCAAAAACCAATAAATAGCCAATTTTCTATAGTTTATTAACGGATTGTTAGATGACCACTTTTCGACGACCCCGTCTCATTAAGGGATGAGACGCGGAACGATAAGCGCGTTTCCGGTATAATTATCTGTAACGTTTACATCTCAGAAAACCGCGAGTCTTCATTGTTAAATGTAAACATCTCCTCCTTTCATCTTTTCTTTTACCCCTATTTTGACTAATTAAACCCATCCTAACACATGCGCAAAAGCGAGGAGGGTTTTACAATCTGTTGCTGTATCATTTCCGTGCATTTTGAGGCTTCAAAAACCTCAAACCGAAACATCATGTTCTTATATGATGATAAAAAAATAGTTTACTAATATATAATTTATGTATTATTATATAATTTAAGGAAGATAGGATTCCATTCCATTTTCGAATAAAAGTGCAAAACCGAAGTTTTGTCGCAAGTTCATTGCTTATAAATATTAATAACAAAATAAATTATTTAAAACTTTTTTAATAAGTACAATTATTTATTTTGAGTATATATCGGTAACACAAAAGAAGATATCTTATTTTTATACTATAATAATAGGCAACTATGTCAACATAAAGAAGATAATACGATTGTGGGCATTGGACCAAACTAAGAACGTCAGTATGACTTCTTTTTCAATTTCGGTAGCGTATGAAAATACATGGCTGAAAGAAGAAATTCACTTACACCAAATGAAAGAATGGACGCTGAAAAGCACCGTTAATAGATTTCAGTAAATCCAATTCAGCATGGTATTAAAAGAATGTTTTACTGGACATTAGATGGCTCAACAAAAACCCGATTCCGCAAATACTTTGTATATAAATATTCATAGAGCAAGAAAAAAGAAATATTGTCAGCTGCCAACATATTCTAACGAAAGAGGAAAAAGAAACAAGTTATATTTTTATCCCTTTTTTATATCCAAACAAATATAAATTATGCATCTTATTCAGAACAGAAAAAAAAAAAAAGATAAGTGACTGACATATGTAGCATTGTAATTTCAAGCGGAAGTCTGCTAAAAGAAGTCTAACAATCATGCAGCTGAAAGTTATAAATATTTCTTTATTTTTATTTCTTTCTATATATATTTTGGTGGCTATAAATACAATAGATTTCTGTCGTTGTTTTTGATAGATGCAGAATACAACAATGTCAAAAAAAAGAAAAAAAATTGATAAAACTGATGATATATACATTGTATCATTTTGTTACCATACTTTTATAATTAGTTTTTTTTATCATTTCCGATCCATTTAATTTTTTATCATTTCTATTAAATTCTTAGATTTGGTTAAAAAATCATATTAATTATTTAATTTATTAAGAAAAGCGTTAACTGTTACTCTATTACTTTGAAGTGTAATATAAGAATCTAATAAATGGTATTTAAATAAAACTAGATCAAAATCAGTGAAAAAGAAACTGCCATGTATATGAATATATTCACCAGCTTTATTTTAGAAAATTACATGTAAACAGAAAAAAAAATTTCACATGAAAGCAAATATATATGTAATGAAATATCTTAATCTAATTTAAGTCTTAATTAATTTTCATCTTAATTTAGTCCGTATTAACTTTATTCTAAAATGTTCACTTATTTCCTGATCCAATTCCACTTTATTTATTTATTTATTTAATTCAACACGCGCTCTGTAAAACTGCTTACTTCTGTATTTTCTCATGCTCCGAGTGAAGGATTAAAAATCCTTTATGGTTACAACTTTCTTTTAAAGATACCTAATATCTCCTTAAATAAAGTGATACGTGTCAAAGAAATCGCTGTCAAAATTTCATTGTAAAAGTCATTGAAGGGAAAAGTTCGGTCTATTTTGCTTCTGTGCCCT
>JAPMOR010102869.1:0-12719 GCA_026543865.1 Argiope aurantia
TTAAAAATATTTGGCTAAATAGGCAATGAAACCAACTTAAACAAAGCATTTGATATTTGTAGCATCCATTAACCTCAGCGAACCAAATGGTCCCTAAAAACGATTAATATATAAAAGAATGGTTAACACATTAAACAGAATTAATTATATGGAAATGGCTTTGAATATTATTTTGCACTTAGAAGAAACAAAGCTAAGGCAGTCTTTTATCCAATAGATTCTTAAAATAGTTTTATTCATAAAAAATTATAAAAATTAAAGCATTTTATTTTGGTAAAACTCTCAGTTCTTTTAAAGAAACTTATGCAATTTTGCTTTAGTTGCAATTCGCAAATGCATTCCCTTTTTTTAACATAAATATTCTTACTTTGAGACAAACGCATTGCAATTTACAAAGCTAAGACGATAATCCTCCAAAGGGGATCAAAATAGACAAATGAAGTAGTGAAGAATATAAAGAGTGTTTATTTGGGAGGAACTCTACCATTAAGTAGATTAACTGCAGCTGATTAGGGACAAAAGGTGATTTTAACAAGATCTTTTCGCACAGACATTAAATTTTCTAGAGAATTAATTAATTGTTGGATATTTTTGTAAAGAAAGTCACAATTTACTAATGAATTAAATCCGCGATTTTCTTCAGATACTGAATAAGTTCCTAAACTTACAGTTCAATAAAACAATTGCTTACTTTAGTTAGATTGTAAAGATCCAATTGGAAAAATTTATAGCAAAGGAACTTAAAAGTTATTTTTGTTAGAAACGGAGTATATCTTTAAATTTTTTTGAAGTAGGTTTTAAATCTCTTTAGGAATAACATAAGATAATTTGCAATTTTATTGTAGATCTTAATCTGCTAGCTATTAAGAAGCATTATATTTTAAAATCTACAGAATATTTTTTAAAAACTTTTCTTTAATACAACATAAAATGCGAAATAAAAATTAATGCAGACGATTTCTTTTCAAAAAGAAATTCAAACAACTTAAAAGATTTCAATTTTTTTGTTATATTATTTTACTCCTCTCCCTGAAAAAAAGAATTTTTAAGATCTTTTCTTTCCAGAAATAAAGAAAAATATTTTGTCAATGAAATTTTCTATTAAATGCTTCCTAGGTTCATTAACTAATCAATGTCATTTATGTTTTTGTAATAATAACGTCGAAAGGTTAAATTAAGAAGGATTTCACAACATATCGGCATTTACCAAATATCAATTTTCGGAATATATTTAAACATAAACATTTACCTCTTTTGGAATATCTTATTTATATTATGTTTTTAATTGCGTACAATACATTTAAATAAATTATTTACTTATAACGTTAAAACTCAAATTTAAATTTTTAGAATTATATTTCATTGTATTGAACAATTAATAACCTTCAAAAATTTTTAAAGCAATAAATTAAAAAAAAAAGATTCCAGTATAAAACATTTGAAATGTATTTCATGAATTTTTTAAATTTAAAATTTGTATGAGTAAAGTATATCGATGTAGTTATTACACTCAATATCCATTTTTAAAACATTTCTAAACTTTTTCTTGAAGAATGTATAGATGATGAAATCCTTTTGCAGAAGCAAAATAGTTTTTAACATTTCCTTGCTGTTCATGACAAATTTTTATATTTTATAGAACAAATAATTATAATTAAAAAATATTTTTGTTATTAAATTTAAACAATAAATATATTTGTTTGAATTTAACAAAAAATAAATATTTTTATTATTGAATTATAATTAAAAAGTATAATAATCAAAAATACATTTTTAATTCATTGAATTAAAAAAATATTTATTCTTAAATTTAAATAATATACATTTTGAATGTATCGTTAGAATTTAACAAAAAAATATTTTTTAATATATATATTTCACATTGGTAATTTTTTTTTTCTGATTGCATAATCTATGTTTCTTTAAGTCGAAGGTGCTTTTAAAAGCATGGAAACACAAACTTTTAATCACCAAATTCATCGCTTCAATTAGTCATGATTGGCTATCAATAAATAATTCATTCCTTATTACTCTGCTTTCAAAAAGATTTCTAAAAAGATGAAGAAACAAAATTTGTGATAAAAAATTTTTATTTGCAGAATCTTTTTGAAAAAAAAATTATTATTTACATTATTAATGCAAGCTAGAAAACCTGAAAAACAATAAATTATTATTTAAAAATTACATCGATTCTTTATTGAAATTCTATGATACTATTATAGAATGATAACACTAAAAATTAATTTTAATATGCAATTTATTAAGCAGTCTAAAAATTACGATTTAATATATTTAAATATAACTTAAATAGAGAAATACATTACAATTTTACGAAACTTCATGCTCTGCATATTTTTCTGTGCATTTTTTTATTCCGTTAAGTGATTTCATAATTTTAGATTTATCATTTTGATATGAGTATATATAATGTATAGGATATCCGCTTTAATCGTGGCCCAATAGCTAGTTTCTAAGCCATTAGAAAACATATAGTTATAATAGGAAAATGCTTTAAATGACTAAAAAATCACATTTTATATTGTTCGAGTCAATAATTGCATTTTTGAATAAGTTACGAATTTATATCCCCTGGTCCTATCAGTCATATTTAGTGAATTAGTATTTAGTATTTAATATATTAATACTGGTCATATCAGTCATATTAAAAATGACTGTACTATGAAACATATGATAAAAAATTATATATTTAATAATTAAAATTGACGTTCTTATAGCTGTTCAATTTATTTTAAGAAATAAATTGTAGAAAAAAAGTAATGCAACGGCTCCTAATTCGAATGTGTAAGAGATCTCTTAAGATCCCTATCAAGGCCATGAATTTATCGTAAGAATAGTTTGAAATGGCGATTTAGAACGTTTCATAAGTCGTTCGAATTTAGTCGCATAAATGAAATTTGTTGAAAAAATGTTTAAATGTCAAGAGTATTTTGTTAACATAACTGGTAAGATGTACGATTGTAACATTTCAAAAATTGCACTGATTGGCACAAACAACATAAAATACAAAAGAATAAAATGCAAAATTCAAAAACATAAAATACAAATACAAAAGCATAAAATACAAATACAAAAATATAAAATACAAAAACATAAAATAGAAAAATAAAAAAATACCAAAACATAAAATAGAAAAACAAAAAATACAAAAACATAAAATAGAAAAACAAAAAATACAAAAACATAAAATAGAAAAACAAAAAATACAAAAACATAAAATACAAATACAAAGATATAAAATATAAATACAAAGATATAAAATATAAATACAAAGATATAAAATACAAATACTAAGATATAAAATACAAATACAAAGATATAAAATACAAATACAAAGATATAAAATACGAAAATGTAAAATACAAATACAAAGATATAAAATACGAAAATGTAAAATACAAATACAAAGATAGAAAACACAAAATACAAAAACATAAAATACGAATAAAAACCATAAAATACAAAATTATTTAACAAAAAATTCAAAGTTGAGTTCCAATTAGAACTCGGATGTTTTAGAATGTTGCATTGGATTTCGATAATTAGGACACTGTACATAAATGTAATGCAAAGTAATTACTTTTCCGTCCTATGATTTTTTTAAGCTGTAAAGCAACTGAACTGTCCGAGAGTTGCAACATATATATTTGCAGTGTAATCTTAACAACTTATTAACCCCATTTTTGTCCATCATAAATTCTCTCTCTCCTCAACAAGTATCCCATCAACGAATCCCACACTTTTCATTATCACTTCCCAGTGGAATCCCAACTCCAGCGTGATATATAACCAAATATTCAGCTACTCTCTTTGCAACAAGTTCTCTAAAATTTAATCTTCCAACCAACATTTTCATCCACTCAGACTCTGTCCCGATCAAATAAATCGAATTTTCAGTCTTTAAGTCAATGCAACTCATCATCCTAGATTGAATCCAAAAGATATTCCGACAGTTTCAGCACCGAAGACACTAAAGAGAAAACTATAAATGTAGAGGATCTGCCTTTAATTAATTTAATTTTAAACTATCAAAGTCATTATAAGTTCTGCTATAACATGTTGCCGGAAATAACTGCTACATATTTCGACAAAAATTATAATGACTTTGAAGAGAATAAATTAGTTAATGATTGAGCGAATTAATTAACTGTGGTGTATTGGAATTTGCGTAACTGTCATCGCATGATTGAGTTTCAATATTCATGAAATGGCCATTTGGATACGATTCATTTCCTATAATTAATCAGACATTAATCATTAATTGAATAATGTAAGCGATGATATTTTAAATAATTTGGATGAATTGATTTTACTTAAGTGTACTACAACGGAGTTAACCTTCTGGGAATGGATTCTGCGCAAATTCGGTTTGACAGTAAAGTAATTAATTAGTAAGCATGATTATTTCTAAAAAAAGTCTTTTTTTCGTATTTTAAAAGTGAATTATCAGGACAACTTTGCATTTTAAAAATAATATTCACCACAAAAATAAAATGTTCATCCCAATGTGTACACAAATAATTGAAAATTCTAGAGTTCTTAATAATTGTCAAAAAATATGGACCCCCAAAATGTACTAATACAAGGTACTAACCAAATAAAACTATGCGAAGGTCAATTAAAGAATTTTTCATAACGCATGGCCCGTCGCGCGCGTTACCAAGGGGACCTGTAGATATCTCTGTGCTTGGGGCATTCACGGATAAAAAGTTAATGCTATTTTTTGGCTTTATGATTAACTGGTCTATTTGTAGTTTGGTTTTATTCAATTTTGCTATGGTCTTGTTTAGATTTAGAAATTTTGAAATAAAATTTTGCTTGTTATTGTGTAATTTATTGTCTTTAATTTTGTGATACAAATTTTTATCTCCAAAAAACCTGAATTTTTTTGGGATTTTCGGTATACGAGGAGTCAATATTTTGGACGAAAGAAACAGAAAATAGTCACAGAAAAATCCCTGGTTTGAATCCCAGCTTGAGGGTCTGGGATTGAAATCTTTGAAAAAGTCTGGCTGGATTCATCATTTTTTTTTCATTTTAGCTGTATTTGTTAATACGGTTTCACATTTCGCACGTTATAAGAAGGTATAAAGAAGATTATTATTACTATTAAAATTATTTTGCAAATATTGACCCTTTAAAATTATAAGAAAGTGATTGATTATTAAATCAAAAATATTTATAACATTAAATGCAACACTGGTGTCACATAAGTTATTAAAAAACATTCTTTAATAAATTCTTTGAAATTGTGAATAGAATATAGCTTCATTTATATTTTTCTGATCCATAATATTTCACTATTTAATTTTTCATTTATGCAACGAATGCTTTGGAAATCAAAATATTTACTGCAATTTAATATATGTTTCATGAAAATTCTGCATGCTTTGTTATGATTCAAATTATAGCATGAAACTGGAGTTTAGATCTGAGTTTTTCCAAAGTAAGTATGTCATGTAGGTCAATATAAATAGAAAAATGTAAGATATATAACTGTGTTTGGAATGAATTTCTTGAAAAGTATTATATTTTTGCTTTTTCGCATAAGATAATTTTAAAAAAAAGTTATGAAACAAAAATCTATGTATTTAAAATATTAAGGAGACAAACTATACCAGTATTGTGAACTACTGCATGTGAGCAATGCGCTATTGATATATTATTAAATTCATATAACCTTCTTATGACCATTAATGCCATTAATTTTACATAACATTATTGGCAAAATCCAAATTGTGTTTGAAAGTTTTTGTTAAATTTTTTTTTTAAATTTTCAATATATAGATGATGGGCGAATAGCTATTGAAATTCCTGAACTAAAATACAAAAATATTTATTTTTTTAGGAGGGAGGGGTAAAAAAGCCTTCTATCTCAGAAATTATCATATTTTTTAAAATCGTGCAGATAACTTAATTCATAGCTCCTGAATTAATTATTAAAGTATCTTGGCACGACAGACAAAGAACACGAAATTTCCCCTTTTCTTCAGATTTTGAATCATTAAAAAAATCTTCTAAAGTGAGCAGATATTATATTGTTCAGGAATTGCAGAAGATATTGTCAAATTATTATACTAAATATTAAAAATATATATATGTTAGTTTTAAATTTATTATGATTTTCGTAAATTTTGATTTTATAAAATTTTGAATTTCTGAAAGTAGTATTGATCGATGGTAATATAGAAGTTAAACCTGCGATGATTTTTATATTAACATGCTTTAATTTCCCAAAGAATAAATATAGAAACAGAATTCGAAAGATTTAAAATTCTTCAGAGATTAAAAATATTAAAGAAAATAATATCTGTGCTAAAAATTGACTTTTTATTTTAGTCACTTATTTTACAAACTTACTTTCAAAACTAAATTAAATTACTTTAAATGAACATCATTCATATTTAAATGTAAAAAATTATACTTGATACAAAATATGAGCTATGCATAAGAGTTTTTTTTTATTTCAAATTTTATTTCATGATAAATGATAGAAAAACTGAAAGCAGGGTACTTTTATAAAATATTTGTTTAAAAAAATCACGTATTGGTATTTGGCAAGGCAAGAACAAAATTTATTGCGGGCAACATCCCAAATGTGTTAACAACAACAACAACAAAAAGAAGTAAGACGATCGGGAACTTATTCCGATAAGCACACACATCGCATGAAATGTTAAACCAAGCCTGTCCACGTGAAAAACGTGCCAAAAGAGACACTAAGCTCCCAGCAAAAATTTCTCTGCCTCTTTACTCAATTTACGAGCGGCATAGCTCTCTCCTTCCTAAGCTAGTCACTGGTAGCAGAGCGCAAGTAGCAGCATCGCTACTAGAAATTACTACTAAATGAGTTACGGCACCGCCCTCTAGTGAGTGCAGTGTAAAACTACTAGTCCAAGCGTTGTAAATCTAATTTGGAGTGTCTGCTGACATGCAAGAGAGAGAGAGAGAGAGAGAGAGATAGGAGAAGGGGAATTGATAAAGAAATTTTCTACCAGTGTTGTCGACTAGACGACGAAAGGTATTTTAATTTTAATCATTTTTCTGGCGTAATAAAACTCGAAGGGTTGATCGTTTGGAAACGATGTAGTGGAAATGTTTCAGGAAAAGAAGGATGAAAAAGTAGGTTACTTAGGGGACGGTGGAAGGGGGTGACGTCGAAGGGGCATTTGGATGGGTAATTATGCGGGTAATTACAGCGATGAAGAACTTCGTGGACTGAACACACCGTAGGTTAATACTTTGATCAACAAATGGAGTGACTGAGAAAATGCGATATTTTAAGAAGAGGTTGCGATGGTTAGGGGTTGAGTAAATTACGCCACAAAGATGTTTTGGGGGAAGAAAATCATTATCGTTTGGTCTTTTTACGTGTTGTGAGATGTTATTATTTAGTTATTTAACCAAATATAAACCGAATGACCAAACAACTATCATTAATTACTATCAATTTCCGCAATGTTAATTTCTGTTTTTTTTTTTCCTTTTAACTTTTTTTCTAATGTTCATCTTATTTCGTAATCATACAGATTACCTGATTTCTCCTCTGCATCAAAATCAGGAATTTATTTTAACATTCTTTAATAATAATTATTATTATACATTTTTTTAATAATAATAATTACTTAAGAATCGATGCTTATAATTTGTGTGTTTATGTTTTGGATGAATGTTTTGAAAAACTGTGTAAAGTAGTTATATTTTTGAATTTTTAAATAAAGAATTGAAAAAATAATAATGAAATGAAGCTTTACCATTTAAAGCCCAAAATAAAATTTTTTAAAAGCAATTAGGTGATAAAATAAAATGGACTTTTCAGTTTTCCGTATTGTGAGGAATTGAAACAGTTATAAAATATTTCTAAATGAACAAATAAAAGATTCAAGAGTTGTAGAATATATCGAGAAATATTGAGAAGAGAAATTTAAGAAAAATGCCTTATATCTTAATTTACGAAATTTTCTGTAAGAATATTTCACCAAAGTATAGAATTTGAGAAAATGGCATTTAAAGATGTAAAACAGCAAAATAACATAGTGCATTATGCAATTATTAAAATTAATGCATAATTTAGTCAATGCAACTTCATATGAACTTAGAAAAAAAATTAAAACATTTCTATGAAATAGATTTTTGAGAAAATAAGAATATTGGATAAAAAATATTAATATTTTCACAAAGATAAAACTTTTGTTATCTACTAAGAGAATAAACTTAGAAAGAAAAATAAATAGTTTTGTAAGAAAAAGAAATATTCAGAAATTAAGAATACGGATTTAAAAAATATTTGATGTTTTTGCTAAGACTCGTTCAACCTTATCATCTACTTCAATTTTCTCTTATATGAATATCATATTTTTGTAAGGAAAAAAAAATCAGAAATATCATAAAAAAAATCTGTCCAATAATTGAAAATTAGAAACACACGAATGCATACAAAAAGATAATTAATGAAAAATGAGAACTATCAAAGAGTAATCATTAATATTTGAGAATTATTAAGATGTTTGTTTATTGAAGTAAACTCAAGAATTTTATTCTGCCATTAATTTCAAAAATATTCCGGAACTGATTAAAGTATCTCTTTTGTGCCACAACGCGATATTTCAAATACATCCACGGCATTGAGTGTTAAATATAATATTATTACCAAGTATAATGAAAAGAAAATATTCATAAAAAATTGCTTTTCAATTTCTAAGAATTTTTGTATGATTTATCATTGACTTATTTTAATATTTGAGAAAATTTTTGTCATTTCATCTCAGTATTTTTCAAATCACACTTTCAATATTATTTCTTCTCCCGCCGAGCACCCCATCAGCGCTCATTTGTTTCATTTTGAAAAAAAAAGGGGGGGGGGACATTAACTATAAATCTATTTCATTATCTAAAGTCTAGTACCTCTTTTTCAAAATTTAATTAACTATTGATAACATATAACTATAACTGTCTTTAAACTTATATAATGATTAATACTTCCAGCGTAAAGCATGTACAAAATTGCATGATATTATACACTATTCAGAATACTGTATATTATTTTTGGATATTGAATAATATAATATCGCTTTATACTGTACTGTTATGCAATATGCTGTTATAAAGTTATAGATTGCTTCATAGTTTAGAAAAAAAGTTGGTGTTTGAGTATTGAAAGCACGCACTTGATGAATAATATTTTCGAAAAATCGATCTTTTGACGTAAAAATGGTGCAACCTAAGGCCTTTATTTTAGTGACAAATTGCTGACATGCGATTAACATAGATGCATTGGAAAAATCGAATACGTATTTGTTTCAGATGAATTTTTTTTTATCGATTGTATTCGGAAGATCAAATACTGAAATTCATGATGTCCTCGCATTTTTGAGCTATCGCGTTTATAAATATCATAAAATACAGCTCAAAAGAGGGACGCCTTGACGAATTTGTTTTAAAATTTGATGCTGATCTGTATTATGAATGTTAAATGAGTGTACCAAATTTGATCTATTTAGCCTTTTATATTTTGCAATTACCATCTTCACTTGTATTCAGAGGTTGGTTGGTTACTTCAGGTTTAGTGGCGCAAGAGCCAAAGGTAGGCTATACTGCGCCAATCGTATGGTTTGAGATGATATCACGTGAGAAGTTTAAAAGTACATTAAAGATCAATTAAAACATGACAGATTAGTATATAATCGAAGAACATCTATATAAAAAGATAAAATCCAATAGCTTTTAAAAAGTTAAAAATATACTGATGGGGAGGTTCTCCCATTAATTCCCATATGTTAAGTGAAGTTAAAATATTTCAAGCGATGAGAATTAAAATTGGGGCTCTCAGCTAGGATATGCGCAACAGTGAAATCAACATTACATGATAGGCATCTGGGCTCTCTCTCACCAAATAATAAATATTTGTGGGTGAAACGAGTATGACCGATGCGAAGTCGAGTCAGTTTCACGTCGGCTGTTCTTATAGAAACAATGGGCCACAAATGAATATGCGGTTTAATGAAATGTAGCTTATTATGGGTCTCCAAATACCAAGACTCCTGCCAAAGGGAATGGATATAATGAGTAATTCTAAGTTTTGAATCTCGATATGGAATTGATGTCTGCAATAAACTAGAAGCTGCTTTGGCAGCGGAATCAGCGTTTTCATTGCCTAAAATTCCAACGTGACTTCGAACCCAGCAGAATGAAACTAAAAAACCTTTGGCCTGAAGTGTTTGCAAGCAACATAAAATATCTACTGCCACAGGATGCATCCGTTTACCAAGGTGGGATAAGATCTCCAAAGCGCATTCATGCTGTCTGTATATAAAATAAATTTACGTCCATCAGAAACTGCAATTTTCTGAAGAGCGCAAAAAACTGCTACAATTTCCGCAGTCAAAACCGAACAAAAATTGTGCAAACGGTAACTGTAGATTTTTTGTAAAAATTGAATTCCGCAACCAACACAACTCTCCGATTTTGAGCCATCAGTAAAAATAGGTTCGTATGACGAAAATTGATTCCTGTGAGAGGCAAATTCAGGTATTCAGAGAGCAGGATATACAGATTATTTCCGAATGACTTTAGTTCAAAACTTGACAGAAATAGACAATTTAGGTGCAAAGACCACATACCAAATTTTGTTCGTCTAGCTCGAAGTTTTTTTTTTCTTTTTGAGTTATCATATCTACAGGCATAATTCCAAAAATGTGTTTTCGGAATGAGGAAAGTCTGCAATTCAGAGTCTTCAAAATCTCTAGATAGAACTTTTGTCAATTTCAATACCTTCTCTTTGTATACGTTTTACTTAAGAAAGTACAAAATCATGATAAATAAAACTAAGAAATTCAACTATTTGTTCAGTCCAGATTTAAAATTTTGTTTAGCTAAGAATCAAATGTTGCGAAATGTATTATTTTTTAAAATTATTAGGTTTAAACAAGATTTATTCAAGAGAATACAAATAAAATATGTTCAATAGAGTTCTATTTCTTAAAAAAATTTCAAAAAGAAATAATTATGAAACTAACATATAAGCATCAAATATTGCCCTTCAAAACTTAAAATATTGCCGTTTAGTAAATGTAATTAATTAATAAATTAATATTACTTTTCAATTTGTATATACTTCAAATGATGTAGGATTCTCAATTTTTAAATTTTATGAAGTAATTTTATAACCTTTTTTATGACTTCTTAGCCAAAACCGCTCTCTTATCGCCATTAAATTACCTCTTTTCTCACTAAAAATCCATCTACTTCCGTAACCCCCTATCTCTCTTTCTAAATCCCCAGCTTCGATTATCACTTCCAAATCGATTCCCAAGCTCAGCTTCGACTATCAACAGATATTCAACTCCCTTCCCAACAAACCCTTTAAAATTCGATCTACTGACTGATCTTCTCACCGAGGTAGAGTCTGTTCGCTGGGGATAAGACCAGGGAAGGGGATGAATTCGAAGCAGCTCCAATCACATAAATCAAAATATCACCCCCTAAGCTTCTTCGACTCCTCGCCCTAGTGTTAATGCAAACGATATTTTGTCAGCTCCAGAGGTGAGGCACTAACTTAACTGACATAAGCACGCACGGTTCGACTATAGTTGATTCAATGTTAAGGCAGTAAGTTTAAATTTTTGATGGCATAGATTTCAAAAAAATTTTATATAATGATTTGGTATAAATAAATTGTTATTTATCGAATTTATTAAATACTAGCCGCCTTTGGCGACCAGCCCTTTCGCCAATCTAAATGTTCGTTAAAATTTTAATAATTAAATATTTTATGCAATTCCTATATTACCGTTTTGCATGCATTATGATAAAATATATTTCTGCCTTACGAAATTCGTTATTTTTTTAAGGAAAATGATAAGGAAATAGCTTCTTCACCAAAAATATTTTAAAACTTCAAATTTTGATAGTTATATAATTAATTCACTCATAATATTGTAAAGGCCTTCAGTCATAACGTAATATGTATCTCTCTGATTTTCTGTTAGCTCCCGTAGAATTTATGCTTTAAATTAAAGTGGAAAGGATGAATCTGCAATTAATATAATAATATTTTTTACTGAAATAAAGTATTTTTTTGTAATATGATTACTGAAAAAAGAGTCACTGAGCGTTTAAACTTTATGGGCACTAAAAAATATCTTTCTTAATTTATGTAATATTTCAAGAATTTGTCAACAAAATTTTCTCAGATTCATCATGACCAGATCGATTAATTAACAATGTTTAATTTTAAATGCATGAAACACTTAAGAAATAAAACGAATCGTTTAAAATAATCGGTTGAAAACCGGTTAAAAAAAACTACTTAAAAAACGATGTACTTAAAACTATAAGCATATACAAAAAATACATAACTAACATGAATGCAATTTAATTACAAAAGCATGCAACTAACCTAAAAATAATTTAAATCCAGTCCGCATCCGTTGTTAATAATTGTCAACAATCAGAACACAATGCGCATGCGTGAATTTTCACCTCCAATTATGGTAACGCAAATGCGTGAATTTTTCTCCGCCAGTTGGGGTAACGCTATGCATATTAGTAATTTTTAATTTCCTTTATTCTGTTTTATTTTAATTCAAAAGTACTTCAGAATGAATCTTAAAGATCGATTAATTAACAATGTTTAATTTTGAATTCATCAAACACTGAGAAAATAAACAGAATCGTTTGAAATAATCGGCCGAAAAATCTTA
>JAPMOR010102873.1:0-34874 GCA_026543865.1 Argiope aurantia
TTTCTAGTCATGGAAAAATAGGAGTTTTGAAGGTAACTTCATTGAGTGATAAGAGTTTAAGATTAATTAAAAATAAAATGATAAATAATCTGTAAATATTTGTTGGGTTTTTTTCTCTTAAATATTTATTTTTATTTTAACTATATTTTAAACTATTTCTAGTAATTATTATATGATATATACTGAAAAGGATTTCAAATTGAGGGTGACAATATAATTAGTTATTGAAAAAAAAATACAAGGTTGTGAAAATTCTGAAGAAAAATTGCAAAACAATTACTTCGTATAATTGAAAAAAGCATTCTTTTCATATTTAAGCTGTATAAAATTCGTTTTTGAGCAAATTGAGTTTTAAAGTTATCGCAGCAACTGCCAAGGCATCATTTTGTTTTTAACTAATTGAATTTCCAATTAAAAATGCAGAAATATCTTTTTGAGAAGTACATTCTCGCATGAGAAATATTATATGCCAAATTTGGTACATAGAACTGTAGTTAAAAATGATCTGGCATGTAAAATAACCCTGTTGGCACAGCAAATACAGACACGTTCAATTTTATTATTAATAAAGATAATTACAGATAACAAAGATTAATTTAATATGATAATTTAAAAAAATTATTAGAAAATGTAAATGTGTGAAGAAAATGAACAATTACAATTAATACTTTCTTACTAATAGTATTCTTATCTTAAGACTTTAATAAGTATAGAGAGTGTACAAACAGAATTATATCACAAACCATCAAACCTACAAAAAAAACCAATAATGCTTTCTCATGTTGGTAATTATTACTTTAGTTACACATGCTTTTTTCCAAGTAGAAGAAAATTAAATCAAGAAATAGTACCTCAATCGATTTGCTTGAAATTTATCTTTCGTCGTTTTCTTCAATCTATCAAATAAAGAAAATTATGGAGAAGAATGTTAAAAAATTGTGAATAATAAAAAGATCCGCCCTTGGTTAGACTAATTTCTTTTCAGATAGGATGTTATGTTTAGCACTACAAAAAAATTGAATCTGCCACTATCTATACCGATAAAAGCTCACTCTATAATTTTGTTAATCACATGCAATTTCGATAAACACTCCAATATTCCCTCGAGGTTATAAATTTTTTTCTGAGAATTTTGGAACAGGAACCGATGAAAAAAATATATTTTGGTAAATAATAATAATAAGTACTTACATATTATTTTTTTAAAAATTCCAACACTTTCTTGTTCAAGACAAATTCTTTCAAAGTAGAATGTGGATATAGCAAATGCTGATGTAGAAAAAAATTTGTCGAAAATATTTTAAAGTACTTTTTTTTATTATTTATAAGAAAAACTGCAAGTATTATATAAGTACATTTGATCACGAAATGCTAATATTAGAATACTTTATACCATTTTTCATTTTCTCAGTACGTGAATTATTTTATGAATTTTTTAATATTCCATTATAAGCAACTATATAAAAGGTTAAACTAATCTGAGAGTATTTAGTTGATGTAGGGAAAATTATTCTATTTCATCGAAATTTCTTATAAAATTTTTGTTGATTTCCCCATTAGTTAACAAACGTCAAAAATTATAAATTAAAACTGAAGAGGGGAGCAGCTCAACTGCCGTCCTCGTCATGTTACCACGGCTCAAAAGTATGATGTCTGTTCTAAAATAGCCCTGTAATATTAATTTGAATATAACTAAACGAAGCTCACCGACATATGCATATTAATTCCACATTTGATACGAAACAACGGTTCTATAAAAAAAAAAGGATTTATTTGTACTAAACTACCTGAAAACTTTAAATTTATTTTTTAAATTTATGGAATCTCATTCTTAAGCATTTTGAATTAAAAGGGAAAAGGTTTGATAATTCATAAATTAGGATAATATTGGCATTCTTGAAATTCTTACTCTCTCAATAGATATGCACTCCCTTTCATTTTGAAGGGACATTCATTAAGATGGACCTCTTCAATTGGCTTTCTCTTATTTTGTTCTAAATTTACGGAAGCACTCATATCTTCCCCATTTCCTATCCAGATTCATCTTTCAAGCACTATCTGTATAATGGCGAAAGGAAAATAAAGGAGGAAGCATAATGACCCGGAAGCAAAAGATCCAGGAATTATCATTCACATGTGTTGAGAAGAGGTCTAGATATATCCGCTGCAATTTGCAAACGGTATATTAATAATGAGGCTTGAATAAGCAGCTTTTGATATGAAGGCACATTGATCAAGACTCTAAAACTATCAAGAAATCTTTTTTTATATTATTTTGTTGATTCCCAAGTATAATGTCTTTCATAACATCGTAGAATCATAAATAAAGAATTTTGTGGAATTCTTTAAGACTATTCTGAAACAAATTATAATCATAATAATATTTATTAATAAATTATCAGTCACTTTCAAAGGATTATGAGAAAAGGATTATTAAACGTTCTTTAATATTACTCCAACTTCAAACAAAGTTTTTAAGAATACGTTATTAAATTTCGATAATTATGTAAAAGATTATTTCTAATGCTAAAATTATGTGTAGTAAAATTTACCAAAATGGGAATATGCGTGTACGTGTTTGTGTTGGCACTCTATACCGAACCTATTTGGCACCGAACTATCAAACTAGCCACATCAAATATAGAGTTTGAAGGATGAGAAGGCGTACCTCAGATTGATCTTTTGATTTGTAATACAAAATCCTTATTCAGATTATCACTAATGCTAAAAAAATCTGTATACGTGTGTATGCTTGTGCGTGTATGTTGGCGCTCTACAGTTTGTCATAGACGTATCAAACTAGGCAAATCACATATGCAATGTAGAAGATGGGAATGCGTACCTCAAAGTGATCTTTTGATTTGCAAAACAAAAACATTGTTCAGATTATCACTAATGCTTAAAAGAATGTATATAATGCAAACGCCTGTGCGGATATGTTGGCGCTCTACAGACCAAACAGTTTGACATATACGTATCAAACTAGGCAAATCACATATACAATGTAGAAGATGGGAATGTGTACCTCATAGTGATCTTTTGATTTGCAAAACAAAATCCTTATTCAGATTATCTCTAATGCTAAAAAAAAAATCTGTATATGTGTGTGTGCATGCATGCGCCTGTATGTTGGCCTCTACAAACAGAACAGTTTGACACAAATGTATCAAACTAGGTACTTTATATATATAATTTGAAAGATAGGAATGCGATAGGAAATCTTTATTCGGCTTATCTCTAATGCTAAAAAAATGTGTAAACGTGTATTGCGGGTGCGAATGTGTTGGCACACTACAAATCAAACAGTTTGACAAAGAGATATGAAATTTGGCATATCTCATATATAATTTGGTGGATTAAAATGCATAACTAGGAATGATATTTTGAAATATTAAATGCAATTCTAATTTAAACAAAATTTAATCTAAATGTTTCATCAATAATCAATAATATCCAACACAAAATTGATTTGTGAAAATATAATATACATAATTTTTTCAATAATAGCATTGTATATACATTTGAAATAGCATATGCATTTATATACATTTTAAATACACAATAATAGCATTTTATTATACATATAAAATGCTTTTAATTTAATTTATATATATTTTTATTAATTATCATAATTATTTTAAGAATTTTTTTCAAAAGCAGATTTTATTTTTGATACGAGACTCAAATTGCTTTCATTGTTGCTACTAATACTTCATTCCATCATTTATTATTATTATTATTACTTGATGCTCAAGGTAAGACATATTTGGCATATTTTGCCATGTTAAATAGACCTGAATTTGAAGGATAATTTTAATCACATTTTTTTATGAAATTATACTATATTTAAGACTATAGTTTGACTTCAAAACAAACAAACAAATAAAAAAATGCAGTTCTTTCATGATATAACAGGACATATAAAGATATAGATAGAAAATTGAGAAAATGCATAGTTCGGGGATTGGAATAGTTTAGTTCAGTTTAGTTATATTAAAGTCTCGTTTTAAAGCAACATTAGGGCTATTTTGGAACGGACCTGTAATTTTGATCCACAATCAGATAACAAGATGACACGTCAGCTTGCCAATGCTGTTTCCTACACGATATTTAAGTACATAAAGCTTCATGTAGATCAGGACCGTAGATATCCTCATTTATATAGGTGTCCAAAATTTTATATAGGTAGACAGTGTATTTTGCTAACGTTTGAAATATAGATTAGAAATATCATCTTCAATTTGTATTTACTTATTTGAATAAAATACATTGGTTAAACAGATTTAAAATCAAAGGACATTTATTTCATTGTTTCAAATTTTAAAAAAGTCTTTCAGAAATTACTAATAAACCAATTATTCCGTTGCGGTTTTGATTTCCTCAACCAAAAGAAAATTTGATAAAAAAAATTTATTTTCTCTTATTTTTATCAAATTGCAGCCAATTATTTTTTAAAGAAAAATTTAGGAGGAAAAAAACGAAACATTATGTGTAAAATGAACTGTTTTTCTTAAAATACATTTTTTATCAATGCTCATATATTTTACCGTCAAAGTAAATATATTCCGAACATTACACAGAATATTGAAATTTAAGTATTTTGCAATTTTGTTAATGGCTTATAAACAGCTATAACTTTCTATTATCGATTCATAAATGCCATTTCTTTTCCATGGCTCCAGAAAATAAGAAAAGTGCAATCTTTTTAAATTCAAAACTTTAATTTTGAAGTAATTTTATTAGGCAATTTCTGAGCACGAAAAATTATTAACTCTGTATTCCATGATCATCACTTAATTTTTATAGCTTCAGGAAATGAAAAAAAGGCGTAGTATCGTTTCATTAAAAATTTAAACTACCTATTAATTTGCAATTAATTTTTTAGGTAATTTTCGAGCAAAAAAAAATAATCTTATACAAAAAAATTTCTATATTCCAGAAGCGAGAAAGTAGACTTTTATACAAAATACTTCCTAAATTGGACGAATGAGGATTTTGAGCATTTGAGCTTGAAAATTCCATTAATATACACATTGAATTTTTTTTCCATGGCCTTCTCTTTTTCCTAGATATTGGATGAATATAAAAGATAATATTCATAAAAAAATATTTAATAAGGACCAGAGACTAATAAAAAATGCTGATAAGCAATTCCTAAGGCATTTTCCATCAGAAATTATTTTCACTTTTTAAAAATTATATTTACGTTTTATTTTTTGTACGTGATTTTGCAATGAAAAATCAAAGCAATTTTCTTAGTGATAATTATTCAGCATTTTTTTAAGGCGAACAGTAGATATTTTAGGGGCATGCTAAGTTCACGTATGAATTTAATAAGCTTCGGGATAATTATTATTCCAAAAGTTATATATCACATTAAATGAATTATTCAAAAAATATGCTTTCATTAATAGTTGAATTGGGGAAGTTATTAATGTTTTTTAAAGGATGTTTTTGTTTCTTTAAAAAAATTATCTTGCTTCTAAAAATTATGAATGCAATAGAGTTTTCACTTAAAATTATTTAGTTATGCTCTGAATATTCTTTATTTGTAACAATTATATGTAATTTTTATAATCACAATTTCCTCAATTATCATTAACAGATGAATTGGAGAAATTGGTAATATTTTTGTAAAGGATATTTTTGTTTCTTTAAAAACATATTCTGCTTCTAGAAATTACGAATGTAATACATTTTTGACCTAAAATTATTTAGTGATATTCTGAACATTTTTATATGCGACAGTTATACGTAATTTTTATATTAACATATGAATTGGGGAAATTTTTAATGTTTTTGAAAAGGATATTTTTGTTTCTTTAAAAGAATTGCTTTGCTTCTAGAAATTATAAATGCAACAGTTTTTTCAATTAAATTTATTTAGTTATGCTCTGAAATTTTTTATATGTAAGTAAATTTATTTCTTTGTGCAATTTAAAGACGGATTATTAAATTATTGCAGTTATTGATAATTTTAACTTTTAAACTTATGTAAAGTTCATCTACTGTATCATGCTCTTCAATCCACTGATGTTTACAAATATATTACAAATACAGAGTGCTCCAAAACTGTTGAAGTGAAATTTACTGAATCATGGAACATATCTAAACGAGCATAAATCTCCATATTAAAAGTTGTTACAAAAATAAAGAGCTAGTAGCAGTATTTTGTATAACCTGAAACATTGGAAAATTTGTAAGAAAAAGGATGAAAAAAAAAGCTCAATTCAAGGAGCATCTATATGGAACATATTACCCCTTATTTTGGACCACCATAAGTGGAACTGATTTTTCAATGAAAGGATTGGTCCATACTTTGGAGAAAACACAAAGCCTTTCTTCATAACAGACGCAGTTAAAGAACTGGAAACAGGATTATCAACAGAATCGCACATTCTTTTCTCTTTTTATGCTTGATTAATGACTCCTCTTTTAATTAGTATTTGCTTTATGACTACCCTTTTTAATTATAACTTGATTTATGACTATTTTTAATTACTTGATTTATGACTACTTTTTAATTATTACTTGATTTATGACTACTTTTTTTATTATTACTTGATTTATGACTAGTTTTTTAATTATTATTTGCTTTATGATTACTTTTTTTAATTATTACTTGATTTAAGACTACTTTTTTAATTATTTGCTCTTTTCTAGGTTTGTTCTGCGACTCGTTAAAATTTATACCAAAATTTTTAAAATATCATGTAGCTCATCTTATCAATTTTTTTCGATTGAGAAACATGTCGAAATTTTACCATTGTCAGATGGACAAAAATTTAAATTTTTACTCTTAATTTAAATTTTTACTTTACTTTAAAACTTTAAGCACTTTTTCAGATGCTTGTAATAAGGAATTGCTGATCAGAGATTGTTGACGGATTTGCATGGCCGAAAAAATGTGGCGAAACCAGTTTTGTAAACATTATAAAGAGGAATAACCTTGGGGAGGCAAATGACTGAAACGGGAGGAAACCAATTTTATAAACATTATAATGAGGAGTAGTCGTTGGGGGACAAATGACTGAAATGTAGGAAATCAGTTTTGTAAACATTGTAAAGGGATAGTAGTGGGGAGGCAATGACCGAGGCTGGGAGAAATCAGCTTTGTAAACATTAAAAAGAAGTACAACAGTGGAGAGGCGAATGGAGGAAAAATGGAGAAACCAGTTTTATAAATATTATAAAAAGGGATAGTAGTGGGGAGATAAATGGCCGAAAAATGGAGACACCAGTTTTATAAACATTATAAAGAGGGACAGTCGTGGGGAGATAAACGGCCAAAATATGGAGAAACCGATTTTGTAAATATTACAAAGTGAGATAGTCTTGGGAAGACAAATGGCCAAAAAGTTGAAAAACCTGTTTTAGAAGCGTTACTAATAAAGGATATCCGAAAGAAAGAGAAACCGGTTTTACAGACTTCTCTAGCGGGGAATAATCGAAGAGAATCAGGTGCCGGAAAATAGAAAAAAAAAGTTTTGGAAACTTTGAAGGGAGGGATATTTTGAAAGAATCATATAGCCGAAAGTTGGGAAATTATTTTTTCTAACATCACTAACGAAAGGGAAATCCAGGAGAATCTCATACCCGAAAAAAAGAGAAGCCGATTATACAGACTTATTTAGCGAGGGATAGTCGAAGAGTCGATAGGGATAGAGAGAGATAGTCGAGGTGGCCGAAGATGGAGAGAAAACAGTTTTGCAAACTTCTCTAGAGAGACATAGCCGAGGAGAATCATATGACTGAAAAGTGATGATCCAATTTTGCAAATCTTTTTAGAGAGAGATAATCGATGGGAATCAAGTCGCCGAATAGTAGAAGAAACAGACTTCATTTATTGATATTAATTACACATTATATATTTAAACAGTTAAGTCAAAATATTTTTAAAAAGTAATTGGCTATACAATTGTATACCAGATGCTATATCATATTAAAGAAGGGAATATTAAGAAAGTATGGAGTAATGAAAAAGCTTGTTAACTTCTTTTTCTCGAAATAATTTTAACTATGTATTTTTTAGTAAATGGATTAAAAGTTTATATAAATAGATATTAAGGCACACAAGTAAAACGAAATAGTCTTCATGGTAAATAGATATTAAGAAGTAAATATATCCTTGAAATTTCTTTTATACGACTTAATTTTTTGTTACGATGAGAAAAGAATCTTCACTACCATGACAAGTCATCAGATTTCGGAAAATAGAAACTATGAGTAAAAATACTATTTTGGAAATTAAACTGATGATATAAATGATAATAATGATATAAATTAACCTATTAACGAAAATAAATAAAGAACAAGAAAAAAATAGGAATTACTTCTTTTTTAGCGCTCTGTTGTTCTATCCAAAATTAGGAAATGTCAATGGAATCATTCTGTAGCTTTGTACCTTGATCGAGTTTAACTAATTTAACTCAGCGATTTAAAGTAATATTAAAATATAAAAAAGGAATCTTCTGCGTTTTTAGAATTTCAATTATGAGGTACTTGTACATTGCCAATACGAAACATTATAAAATTATACAAGAAATATTTTTGAAGATTTCTTTCGTTAACTTTTGGCAAATTTTCATGAATTGTTTTGATTCTAGTGTCTAACATATCTAATCTATCAAAAATAGGCATTCTATCGGGGTTTCTTCGTTAATAATATAAAATTGTAAATTTGTAAAAGAAAGTCAACTGAACAAAAGCTTCATCAAAATTCCTATGTGTCCATAAGTATTTGATGAATTATGCTTTTTTTTTTCGTCTATACAAGGTATAGAAGGAGTATTGTAATTTTCTAGAAATTAGAAGCCCAGAGTTTGACGAATCTTTACGCTTCAGACATTCCTGGGTTCGAAAACCACACTCTTTTTTCTTCTTTATGTCTGTCTGTTTGTGAACATGATGGTACAAGTGCTTTGAAGCTAGATTGCTGAAATTTATTATATAGAATCATAAACCAATTTTAAGGTTGCTATCTAGTTTTAACAAAACCCAGTCGCAAGAATTCAGTCGATGAAACTATTCGAACACAAGAGAATTTGATGACCAGCCACATAAATAAAATTTGGTGCACAGATTAAGCATCTAAAATAACTATTCTTTTCAAATTTTGATCCAACTCAGTCAAGCAACAGGCCATTTGTTGGTTTGTAATCTTGTATGTAATATGCATATAAATGTAAATAATACAGACTTAATTCCATGTAATTCGATATGTTAACTTGTGATTTCAACTGTAGCTTTGTTTCAAATTTTGTTATCATTCAGCCGGCGTCCAAAATATATATACTTGTGATTAAAAATGCTAAATATACGCTAAAGATAATAACCCAAAATTAAGATAAGATAAGATAAAATTAGATAAGATCCTATAACCCAAAATTGTATGCTGAGTTAAGAGAATAAGGAATTTTTTTTGTTGTTGTTGTTAAAGAATGTGCGACAAAGTTTAAGGAAGGCACTCCCATTGGTTTCTAATTAAGTTCTTCTAGCTGGTTCTTTGAGAAATATTTTTAATGTCAAATAATAATTTGATTGAAATAATTTATAGCAATCGTTTATTTTCGTTTCAAAACAGTAAATAAAATAAATACTTTATTATCCAAAAAAGTTTTTAAAAAATGATCCAACAAAAGCAATAATTAAAGCAAAGAGCATAATTTTTGAACTCAGCCTTTAATATGTAACTAATTTTGAAAGCAACAAAAAAAGAGAAATAAGTTTAAAATTTTGAATATTTCTTCTATGAAATGCAAAAACTTTTTCTCAAACAATGTATCTCTAATGGTTTAATTACAGTTTTATTATGCCACATTCAGAAAATTTCGAAAGAGAAAAAAGGGAATATTTTTGCGATAAAATAGTGAAGAGATATCATAAAAACTAATTGCATAAATAAGTGATCAAAGCTAATCACATATCAAAGAATACTTTTAAAAAAAGTGAAAGATTATTTCTAAAAGTAATTAAACGTTTCAATAATTATTCTTTCGCGATCATTAATCTGAAATAAATATCATATTTCTACTTAATGATTATCCAACCTCAGCATTCTTGAATTAATTAAATAAATTGATTACTTTTATTCGAGATCTTAGTTTGCATATTTAGAGTAAAAACTGAAAGGAAAAAAAGAAAACTGAAAGGAAAATCTTTTTTTTTCAAAGCAATTTAGATGTCATTAAACAGCTGAACTTAGCTACAGTTTACTCGCAATGGTTTTTTCATACACATTTACTATGTATTATCAGAAAAAAAATTTAAAAAAACATTAATAGGTAATGCATGTAAAGCTTTTTAAATCCACATTGGTATCTTAATTACCATTTTAGTATTGACGATTAATATTTTCCAATGCATGTGTCTATAATTTATCTACTGTTGTATGTTAATGAGCTCTTTACTGCTCCTTTTTTTTTTTGCTCTGCCTTTTTAAAACCTTTTTCGATGGTTTTTCCCCCTCGAAGATTTTTCTTTTCAGAAGTATAGAATCAATTTCTTTAAAGCTACTGAAAGCAAAGATTAAATGAAGTTTTTTTTAAGAGGTGCTTAGTTTATTGATTTATTTTTAAAAATTTCGTGTGATTTATTTTTAAAAGACCATTTGACAGCTGATAATTTAGAGTTAGTAAAAATGAAACGTTACACGATAGAACAACTTGTTTTCATTGTTGAACAATATTTAAAAAAAAAAAACGAAATTTTGTCGACCACAGTTCCAAAATTTGAGAATAGGTCCCCTAAATCGTGCGATTTAACACGATTGAATTTCGAAATTTTTAATTAATTTCACATTTCCATACCTAAAGAAAATGTCGTCTATGGTGTGTTGGCAAAGCTTTTATTTGAAAGCCATGTAGCATCTTCAGTTTGGAAATCTAACAAATTATATATCATGTACATTCAATACACTTTAAAGCAAGCATTCGTGCACTATCTTTTAACATTTTATTATATAATAAGATTCAATAGATGTCAGCAGAATTTTAAATTGTGTTTTGAAAAATATTTACACCTATTAACATCGTTTTCAAATAATAAGGTAAAAAATAGTTTTTTAGCACTTAAGAAAGGTCCAAAAGTTAGCGAAGGGAAAGGGGTTGCCAGCTCTGAGTCGATTCTCCATCTCCCTATTTTAAAAAAACTACGACATGAGTTCCAAAATAACCCACATAAAAATTAAAAATAAAACTTAAATCTAATTCCCTAAATAAAGCAACTAATTGAGCTTAGAAATTTTTATATCTATTTGGAGATATTCTCAAACTAATAAATAAATATTCAAACAAGCAATTTAAACAAAATTTCGAAAGTTTTAATAAATATATACTTAAGAAATATATAATTGCTTTTTCAAAAAAACATTATACTTTCCTGTTTATTTTTTGAGAAAGAAAACAACGTTTGTTTAAAACAAAATTCCGACATTTTTATTTATTTATCGTTTTTAATAGTGACATATTGAGTAATTTAACAACTATTTATAACAGTAGGAATAATTATATTAATTAGGATAATTAAAACTGTTTGCATGATAGACGATTTTAAAATAGTTAGTGTGATAATTATTGTAATTATTTAGCAATTGCGACATATTTTCTGCAAGCTCCATCAAAAAATACAAAGTAAAAGAAGTAAAATAAACTTAAAACTTAACTCAAAAAATTTCAGTATGCTTTATAACTTAAAGCATTCACCAAAATTACTTCTGCCAAAAATTACACAAGCTAATTTGTAACAAAAGATTTTTCATAACAGATAATATATCAAACTGTTCTGTTTCGTAATTTTCTGAGTCCACAGTTAATTGTTCATATATCAAAACTGGTAGACTTTCTTAAGCCATTTAACAGTTTTCTTTCAATATAAATGAGAAACAGAGTTTTAAGCTTTCAAAATAAAAGATACATTTTTGTGCATTACATTAATGACATAATCCTACGTAATATTATACGACAGTAAAGCAGCAAAAACCTAAACGTGAATTATTTTTATTTGCTAAACTACACTTTTCACTTCAATTGGAAAAATATATTTTTTTAAATAAGAATAATTTGATCCGTTTATGCCTGTTTGTCTAATTCTAAGGAAAAATATTTTAAAATTTTATTCCATACATGCATTTTTGTTTTTTTTAGATATTTAGATTATTTTTCCCACATCTGCATTCAGCATTCACTTTTAAACATTTTGTTTCCTTTTTGCTACACAAAGCCTATTAAAAGTAATTAATAAGCAGCAGCTCATATAAAATAAAATGTTAACTAAAGAAAACAAATTAAAGATATTTTTTAATATTTGGAGAAACTTTTTCAAAATAAAAAAACAAGACCATAGAAAATTATTTATTATGAAAATTAATTCATAATATGAGTTGAAATATAATAATTAATTATTTGCATTAATTAATTATTTGCATTATAGCCTGGTGACAAGCAACGAACTTCATGTTATCAAATCCCATGTGCAACCTTGGCCTTCATTAGCGAATAGAAAATAAAATACTATTTTAACTCGTTTATTCATTGCACACACTAAATTCACCCATATTCGTCTGTTTCTAGGTGAACAACCACCATCGTGTGAGCTATGTCATTGTCAAATGCCTGTACAACATACATTGTCAGAATGCCCAAATTTCAATGCATAGCGTTTACAGTTTTTTCAAAGTCTTCCACTCCAATATTTTTCTTGCTTGATAAGATACCTCATGTCCAATTCTTTTAAATTTGTCCATAAAATTTTATCTATTTATTTGAATCCATTTATATTTTAGCTTCTCATATTCCCTTCTTTGACTGTTTTTAAATGATATAATTTTACCTATTATTTGGAGCAGTATGGTCAACAACATGGCTATTGCGCCAGAAAACCCCAAACAAATCAAATCAAACTATTCATCATAAACCTCCAATATTTAGCTGAATATTCTCGAGAAATTTGTATTAAAACTTTGGAGTTATATTCCTAGATAATCATCAGTATTGGAAATTCTGTAGCAGTGACAAGCAAGGTCTCAAATAACTTTCGCATAATCTTCGTTTCCTAAAGTTAATGAATGCATTATTAGACAATAGTGTAAAATTACAGTTTTCTGAGAGAGATGTCATTCTATCAATGAAGTAGAATTATTATTTAAGCACCATTATATTTGTTAGATAAATACCTTTTTGACTATGGAATTATTTACGATGCATGTGTGAAGACGAATCAAACACTAATAAAATGCTTTTTTTAATTATATATGGAAATGTTTATGACGCATGCGAAGAGTCGAAGTTAATAATAATTTAATAATTAATCATTTTTATTCTTCCTACTTTATATGTAAATTAATTCATTAGCATATGATTATAATTGCAAAAATTAAAACAGGCCCTGCTTATACAAATTTTACAGTGGCCTCTTAGCACTCTTATGCTATGGTTTTGAAATGCTACACCAAGACAAATTTATTCATATGTACTGAATTATAGCATAATAAATTCATCAAGAATCTTAATTCATTTAAAGAAGTGGCATTAAAGTTTCAATATTTGTGTGCCAGCTCAAGTGTCGTCCTTCCAAAAAGGTCGTTGTTCAACGTGATTTAAATTAGGCTATTTAATAGTTATATTTTATTGCAGCAAATGTGTTAATTAAATCACAAATTAGCCGCTTTTGGTGACCAGGTATTCGACAGATCATTGGTTGCTAAAAACTATCAAATCTTTTGTTTCAGTTTTTTTGCTCCAAGCTTTCTCACTAAAATATCTTTAGATTCAAATTTTGTCATATAAAAATTCTTTAGAAACTTTAGAAACTTTAGAAAAACACTTTAGAAATAATGATACAGATTCTCTGTAATCTTCATTAGTATTTATAAATAATACTGATAATCATAATACGATATTCTATTAATTTCCATAATCAGTGTAAAGTTTTTTTTTCCTAAATTTTTCGTCAGTACATTTCAGGAAATTGCAACAATGTTTAAAAACTGACAAAAAATGTTCTCTATTACTTTATTCTGAACGTAGAATAATTTTAACAAACAACAAAATAAAAAAACATATTATAACATTTATTTACACTATAATAAAACATTTATTTACCTTATGCTAAAATCTATAGAATATGGAAAAATAAGTGGAATTTTCATATCTTGATCATAGCAATGGGAAAGACGTCAAGATTAAATATTAGTAGCAGCAATGAATAGGATTTGTGATTTCCTTCAACATGGAATCTATTTTTGTAAAGTCACTTCAAACACTTTTAATAATTGGATAAATAACAGAACATTTATTATAGCATTATAAGTAAACATCTATTAGGCTTATGTCAAAATTTATTCAATATGTAACAATAAGTGGAATCTTCATATTTTGATCATAGCTGAGTTGAAATATTAATAGCACCAATGAATATGATTTCAACTCTTCTTCAGTATGGAATCTATTATCATAAAGTACGCTTAAAACACTTAATAATTAAAAAAATAACACAATATTTAATATAACATTTATTAATATTATAGCAAAACATCTATTAACTTTATACTAAAACCTATTCAATATGGAACAATAAGTGGAATCTTCATATCTTGATCAGAACAACGGAAAAAACGTCAAGGTGAAATATTAGTAGCAGCAATGAATAAAGTTTCAACTCCCTTTCAACATGGAATCTATTATTGTAAAGTGCGCTTAACAATAATAGATTTTAATAATTAAAAAAATAACAAAACATTCATTTTAACAAAACATTTATTATTATCTTCATACCTTGATCATAATAATTGAAAACACGTCATGGTGAAATATTAATAGCAGAAATTAATATGACTTCAACTCCTTTTCAACATGGAATCTATTATTGTAAAGTATGCTTAAAACGCTTTTAATAATTGAAAAAATAGCAAAATAATTTGATGAGAAAATTGGCCTCATCCAGAAGATATATTTTTTATATTAAGATGCTGCCAAAATTCATTTTTGTATTCTAATATTTTAAAATGCAATCACAGGGGAACACCACAATTTGTATTAAATTACGATTAATTAATTTTTTTTAAAGTTTTCCCCAGTTAAACATTTCCCTTCCTCCAAAATATATGGGCTAGATTTCGTAGTCCAAGCATTTCAATTCACGTACGCACTTACAAGCGCACATAATTTTATTTTTATTTGTAGTAAAAACAAAGTGGAAAAATAAATCGAATCTATGCATCAATAAAGGAAAAATAATAAAATAAAATAATAGTAGCAATAAATAAAACGATTTGAGTTTCATGTCAACAATGACATATATTATGGTAAAACACATCATTTAAAATTTTCTTTAAAAATTGATTAAAATTAAAAAATTCCATGATAAACTGATGTTATTGAAAAGAAAAATTCTTATATCTTAAAGTGATGAATAAATAATATTGTGCTGTATTTATACTATCATGGAAAAATTCAATTTGAATAGATTTTAAACCCATAGTAGTATTTATTCAAGGTGAGGAATAAATAATATTTTGCTGTTGTATTTAAGCTATCATGGGAAAATACATATTTAATTGACTTTAATTCAATTTTAACAAATAAATATCAAGACTTTTTAAAAAATATTGCACTCCTAGATACATGTTTCTATCCTTCAAAATATGTGTGTGCAAAATTAGGCAGCTAAAGATTAATCACTTTGGTTTGTTTTACAAACATTTTTCTACATCTTTGGCAGAAATATATATAATATTTTAGCTTTATTTGATATAAAATTGATATTTTTTTTCTTTCAGTTATCAAACAGCAGTTTGATCCCCAAGTATATGATGATTTCGTTGTACGTGGAAACACGGCTGTTCTCAGATGTCATCTACCCACTTTCGTCAGAGAATACGTTTCTGTTGATTCTTGGATTAGAGATGACAAACAGGTTCTCAAGAGAAACGACATGAAAGGTAGCATTTCTTGTATTGAAATTTGTTATTTATTCTGTAAATATTCCCTTTGTTTAATTTCGAAATATTATTTTCTATTTTTACTCTTATTTTCTATTATTCAAGATGAATGTGTTTTAGCGGCTCGGATGAAGAAATCGTTTTATTTCTGCTGTTTCTCAGCTGTATCAAATTGTTAAAAATTTGTAATATTGCCTCCAGAATAATAGGCTTCCTGGAAAAGAAGAGAGTTTTAGAGGTAGTTCTAAAAAGATTTTGAATGGATACTGAGTCAATGATACCCGAAATTGGCGACATGGTGATGGTTTTTGCAAGTTTGATGAAAAAATCCAAGATTCCAGAAACTACAGGAATCTTGCCAATAAGCAAAATTGCAAGCGAGTTATGACCTTCCTTACAGAAATTTGTGTATATAAAAAGCCATGAAATATATTTGAAGTGTCAGTCAATTAGTCGAGTATTGAATCAGTGACAAAGCAGGTTAGTCGAAAGTCACGAATAGTCGTGCGAAATCTCTAAACGCTTTGTATTGTTATGGTTATTTGTTACTGCTTTGTAACTTTTGTGCTGTTGTTTACTGACAGGTAATGATTAACCATTATATGAATATCTATGACAAATAAGTTTTTGTATAAGCTATTTTTTTTTTTTTTTGGAATTAGAATCATATTTATTTTATTAGAAATAATTTTTCCAACTTACATGAATAATTTTAAATAATTCTTTTAAAAAGTGATAATACACCTAATTTGTAGCAATATTTAGAGTTTGAAACCCAAGATATTTTTATACACAGTTCAGGTGTTATTCTTTTAATATAGAGTAATAGTATTTAAAACATACTTTCTGAAATATCACTATTAAAACGTTGAGCAAAGTTTCGTTTTTACCAGAAAATTTATAGCTCTTATTTTTCTATATTTCAACTTACACATATTGGTTCCGTTTGCTTCATTTATTAATTACTATTTGAAGAAGCATTCATCATCTACAAATTTGACTGAGAATTTAAATGTAATATATATTGCTAAAAAGAAATATACAAAATTATTTTATTTGTTGAAAATATCTCATGACCAAAATAATTAATCCTTTTTCTGTACCTCAAAACAGGAACTGCAAAGATTAATTATTGAGGAATTGTGTAACAGGCTTCGTATTAAGAAATTAATAATTAGATAATTAATAATTGTTTCTAATCTCAAAATAATTGAAGTAATTTCTATAAACTCTAGTCATTTGATAGAAATTGAAAATAAGAGAATAAATCCCACAGTGCTCAAAATAATTCATTGTGAAAAAAACGAAATAGTAATTATATTTTTGAGGCAATTTGTACATATCTGCGTTATATCATCTCCATTGTAAGACGGATTTAAAACTCGTTTGTCCACAAAAGTAAGGAAAGAATGGAAACTAAAACATCATAAAGACATTAAAATCTAATTAGAAAAGTTGCCAATTATCTGTAATAAATTTTTAAGTTGTGGTAGAAATGATTTTTTAAACGAAACTCTGATTCAAAAATGCGTTAATAAAATATTTTTGTGTTAATTAAAAATATATAATTAACTAAGAAATTCACTCCTTACTTTTATTATGATATAAATTCTTTGCTAAAAATTTTTATTTCTCTTATTTCTTAAAATAAAATTTCTCTTAACAGCTAAAAATATGTCCAAAACTTGATCTAAAATTTACTTCTGGATTTTCAAAAATATATGAATAAAATATTTATATTAAAATGTATACGTAACGTGCAATTAGGGAAATCAAAATAATAAAGTTTACAACAGACAAAGTTTGTTAAAGGAGCTAATAAAATTCTGTGTTGCAAATGCAACTTTTAGTTCAACATTTCTGGCCTTTCGCATTTGAAATTTCATTTCCCCATGTCTATAAAAATGGGAAAACTGCTGAATGTATTGCAACTCTCCAATTTTTGTAATAATGAAAAGGATGGCCATGCTTTCTTGTCAGATAAAATAATCGTCTGTCTCTTTCATTGACGGAAGCACAAAAATCGTCTGAATTATTATTTCGTAAAGGTAAGATATTCTATTGAATACCAAAGTATCGAGGCGCTATTTTTGTGCTTCGAGAATGTTCTGGCTCATGTACTGGCTCATTTATTTTTTCTGAATAGAAATGTTCTCTGCAAGGAATATGTAGTTACTAAGAATTGCTTTTATGAATATAAGGGCATCTACAAAAATAAAGTGTTTTTCTTGAATAATCTGAAAATATAATAGAACATTTATTTTTCATTAATATATAGAATAATAAATATATATTCTAAATAATCGACTATACTTTTCTGTCAAATAATCAGTTTTATTTTTATTAAAAGAAGCACAGAAATTTTCTGAAGTATTTTTTTCTCCAAAAGACGAGAACTTCTGTTGGATGCTAATGTACCAATCACTATTCGTGTGCTTATAAAAGATTCACATGCTGTTATTTTCTTCTAAATAAAATGAAAAGAATATACATCTATAAATAAAAACATAAAAGAATATTTACTATATAATAAAATTATATATTTTTTTCATGATTCCTGCTTATAAGTAACATATTCTTTTGGCTTTTTTAGATTATTTTGTTATATATATATTTCAGTTTTAAATGCAGATTTGGTGTTTTGTTTCTATATTTCATTGCATTTTTGTAGTTGTTTTACAAATACATTGAAGTATCTGTTCATCAAAAATGCTGTCTTTTCCATGTAATTACATTTAAATTCTGGAGGCACTACACTAAATAAATAATTATAATAGTTAAAAGACAAATAAAATATTGAATTTTATAATTCTTTTTCTGTAGCAGCAAAAAATAAATGGTATGATATTTTTTTTCTTAAAAATTATATCAAATTAAAATCTGATGTAAGAAGTTATTATTAAAAAGAAGAAAAAAAACATTGTTTGACAACTAATATATGTTGAGTGATTTTCTTCTATTCTGAAAATATTTAATCATTTGACCTCAAATCAATTGAAGTTATCATTTGACCTTATTTTCGATACAACTATAAAATAAAATTTTATTTTGTAATGAATATTAGGTATTAGAGAAAATTTTAAAAGAACAGAAAAATATTTTATAATAAAGAAAAGAAACACTAATTGGTAGTATTTCCTTAAATTATTTCTAATATAAATAAATTATTTTTTAGATAAACTTTCTAATAAATAACCATGTAAGAAGAGATAACCCCCACAAATGTGTACTTTAATTTTAAAAACAATCACTTCCTGGTCATTGTTTCTGACTAGGAAGAAAGTAATTTGAATAATTCAGTGATGAATTTAATGTTAGATACTGTCAAGTTATTTCTAAAGCATATTCTTTAAGTAATACTTTTATAATTCACCTAAATAATATGTTTTAGATTAATTAGAGACCGATCATCTAATAATCGGCTGAAAGTTTTATAAATAATGTATGTGCCTGAGCATTAACATTATAAAAACAAATGCCTAATAAAATATTGAAGTTAATAAAGTATTTCATCACTAAAACTGTTACTAATAACTTTTCTAATCGTTTTAAAAGTAAAGGATAAGGAGATATATATATCCTAGTGTTGTTATAAAAAGAAGTAAATTCAATAATTCTTCGGCTAATGGAAATTTTTGTATCTTGAAACAAACATAAAAAAATTCATTCTAGAATACAATTATTTCTGGAGAACAAGAAAATAGTATTAATAAATTAACGGTATATTAGTGTTAGTTACATCTAAAACACAATCTTTAACTGATATTTTTATGACATTTTTTTCAGAGAAAGCAAAAAAATATAAACTTAAGTGTTTTTAATAGTTTCACATGCATATATTCATTTCAAAAGATCACTAAAAATTATTGCAAGGAAAAAAAATTCTTTTCTACAGATTTTTTTTTCCTTAAGGAAAGAAAAATATGCTTGTTGAAGATTCCAAATATGTCTCCGACGTCAAAGCTAATTTATTTAATCTGTTTATTTAAATTTTTACATAAATTAAAGAATAATTAGTAAGAACCGTAAAAGAGCAGAAATTATTACAAAGATAAATCCTTCATCTGGAAATTTATAGTAATGGACAACTAAACAAAAAGAAATATTCAGATATGAAATTTTTCTTAAACAATTATTTTGTTGTATAATGTAAGAATTCATGGATATGAAATTTAGTTTCTGTTTTATCATAAATTTTAATTTACAAAGGAGATTATTTATGATTCGTTTAAAAGTCCAATGATGTTGCATAATTCATTATTTATATACTATTTCGCTGTTAAATGTATTCTATTAACTTGAAAACTATAAAAAAATTAATCGCTGACGTGAGAAATCTTATCAGGCTCTAATGATAATAAATGCATTGTCTTTTAAACACGAAGTCACTAAAAGTCTATTCTTTTGAAAGCGTTGAGATGAATTTAAGACTGGATAATACTACTAAGTAAATTAAAGCTTTCGAAAGGTAGAAATTTTTTTCTGAAAAATTTTTGTTTTCTTTCACCCTTTTTGGTTAGCTTAACTAAAATAGTCAAAGTCATTTTTACTCTTTTCTTTTTTATATTTTGTATTTTCTGAAAAAAAAAGTAGAAGAGGAAATATTGAATTATCGAAGTAACTTGCCGAAAGGGAGGTAATTTATTTGATTTATTAAGTTCCTGATATATTTGCTGCAACCAAATTTAGGGAGACGACTCCGGAATATCTAATAGTGGTTTACAAAGGGGATGGAAAAAATACTAATAATTCGATCTTTGTCGAAGAGGAAACTTTGGGAAGTTCGATGTTATCGGTACTTCCATGAATGCTAATTTATTGAAATAATTCTTTTGAATGAATAGGCAGCTTGATTTATGCCCTTTTTTATCAGGAAGAATGCACATTCTATAGGAGATTAACTTTAAAATGAACTTCGTCGTATATTTTTAAGAAAACTATCGAATTAACTAAACAATTTTCTAAACGAACTGAACATATAATGAACGTAAAATAAGCATGATTGATAGTAGATTTAATTAAAGATAGCAACTGATGAAAAGTCGCCTTGTTAATTTCTTTGTTAATTGGAAAAAAATGATTGAAAAATATCTTTACTTGAAGTGACAGCAGAGTAAATAATTTGTGTTGAGGTTTAAGCTCATTATATAATTCAGATTGAAATTTTTATAACTATAAATTTGATCTCATGCATATATACTTGTATCATATACTAAACATTGGATTATTTTATTGAAATTTATCACATAAGTTAAAATTCAAAGGGCAAATCATAAAATAATTTTTAAAAAGCAAGCACTAATGAAGGCGAAACGAATAGTGGTTTTCCCCGTTCATATCCAAGCCAATAATTCTTGGAAACAGTATTCCTAAAGACAGTCAATTATCCTTAAAAGCACGCCACTGCGCGAGTGATCTCATCCATTTCTTGATAAATCTTTAACACCTAAATCTTCTTAACAACTAATGTTCGCATCTCCTGTGTTTAAGGACATTTTGTAGTGTTAAATAATAGGATTGCTGATCAAGTATATATAGAGATACTCATAATATTACCGTGGCCATCAAGATCCGTCTCTCTAAGTCAGGCGTTAAAAAAAAATTATCAAAATTGCCACTCTTGAAATTTAGTAGAATAGGTGGAACCTTTTGTAAACAGAAAGTGGTACTTTTCTATTTTTGCTCTAATAATATAGGACACGAATAAAAGAGTCGTTTCTTTCCAGACAGAGTGGTGATCTTCTTTCAGTTCAAAACTTAATCAATTCACCACGAGAATTTGAACTTTATTTTTTATCTATGATCACAGTTCTTTTATGGATTATGTTCTTATGATCGTCGTCAAAGGTAATGATGGCCATTTAAGTACAGTCTGTTCCATAACAAGAATTTTTCATTTCACTGAGACAGTAAAGGCAAATTATCATCCTGATCCTAAAATTAAATAATTGAAATTAAAAATTATTCATGTAAATAAGATCTTTAGGACAAATAATGAAGATATGAAAAACCATATCACACTGTCAAAATTGACAAAGATTTGAAATGACTTCAATCTTTGGAAGATTAATCGATTGAAAGATTAAATTAAAAACCCATTTTCATTTTTGTTTACACCTATATTCTACATTCTTTTTTACAATGCCCAACTTTTTGTTTACTTGTTCTGGTATTGATTACAACTTTTATAAGCAATACCATATTGATCCTCTTCCTATGGTTTAATAAAAATAATTAGACAATAAAACAAAAGAAAATTACGTGAAAGTAAAATTCATCGCACTTGAGATTTCAACAATTGTGTACATTTTTTTTCTTCGTGCTTCTTATTTTCAAGATAGTAGATATTTATCAGTATGGTATAACAATGATAAAGCTCTCTAAATCTGAATCTGAGAATTCTGAACTGCAATATCTCTTTCCGACAATCAAATAAAATCATACAATCATTAAAAGGATATATATTTTTTAACATTTTTTTCAATCCACGGCACTATGAATCCTCATTTAATAATAATAATTAGACATTAGAACAAAAGCAAATGGCGTGAAAGAAAAATTGATCGCATTTGAAATTTTATAAATTGTGTGCGTTTTTTTTTTTCCTTCATGGTTTTTATTTTCAAGAAAGTAGATATTTAGAAGTATGGTATAACAATGATAAAACTCCCTAAACCTGAATCTGAGACTTTTGCACTGCCATATTTCTTTCCGACAATAAAATAAAACCAGATAATTATTAAAATGATATGCTTTTTAACTTTTTTTAAATTCAAAGCACTATGAATCCCCATTTAATAATAATAATTAGATATTAGAACCAAAGAAAATTACTTAAAAGATGAATTAATCGCATTTGTGATTTCATGAATTGAGTATTTTTTTTTTCTTCATGCTTCTTTTTTTCAATAAATCAAGATTTTGCAATAGGATATAACATTAACAGAGCTAGCTAAACCTGAATTTGAGACTTTTACAATGCCATAACATTTCTTGACAATCAAATAAGTCAGACAAACATTAAAATGACATGTTCTTAGCATCATTTTAAATCCATGACACTATGATTCCCCTTGATTAGAAAGGCAAAATAAAAAGCACATTATATGATGGAACGATTAATAACACGTCTGGTGTATTAAGTACACATAAGTCTAAAATGAAATCCTTTTAAGAAATAAACACAGTTTCTAATACATCAGACACCACTCTCTATTCTTTGTTTTGCTACAGCAAATTCAATATTCTGCAGAAGATTCTCTAAAGTCAAAACTCAGACAGCAAATGTTAAATTCATTCCTTATTTCTAATTTTTTGACAGGAAGCTCGTACACCGTCCTGAATTCTGGCGAACTGCTGATTCATGGTGTTCTGGAAAAAGATTCTCAGAGGACATTTCACTGCCAGACCCGCCACCGGCTGACAGGGGAAATGGTTATGAGTGTCAGCGCCGGTAAAATTGTCGTCACAGGTAAAGAAGATTTTGCATTTTTATTTCTTTATAAACCATTAGTGTGTGCTTCCGTCAATTTTGAAATGCTTTCTTCTCTCATAAGGGAAAATTGTAAAGAAAATCTTCTGAATTTTGGTTATTATTTTTGTGTTGTGTTTTTGAGAAATAAACATGTGACACTATTGTGGATGTTAAGTAAACACTTGTTGCGATTTCTGGGTACAACTGGGAAATGCGTTTCGTATTTTTACTAATAACTGTTCTCACAAAAATCCATACTGTAAAAAGACTTCCTTAAATTTTTGATAGAGTACATTAATTTATAAATAAGCATAAATTGTATTTTAAAATATTAAAAGACCGAAGAGAAAATATACGCAAAATGTGTGTTGCTAGGGAAGAATAAAATGTATATTAAATTCGAATAAATTACATCTAAATAAAAAATATTGTAAAGTAGAAGAATCTGTATTGTCTGTTCAAAATTGTCTGTTCAAATTGTCTGTTCAAAAGTTTGCAGTGTTCTATCTTGCATACAAAGATTAAATAATAATATATAAGCCTCAAAGTATCGCGAAGACTGGATCTTAAAATGGAATGTATTTTTATTTAATACCTTTGTTGGTTTTGATAATTTTTCTTCAGTATTTGTCTGTAGTATTGTTTCTAATGGTCGAAGAAAAAATACGATGTAATGTAATGAATTTTGAATTTTTTTAAGGCTTCTGCAGCCCATAATTTATTCATAATAATCTATCACTTATACAGAGATTAAATGTTGCAAAAATATAAATATATAAGACCTCATAGCATCGCGAAGGCTAGATTTTCAAATAAGTGATTTTTATTTAATACAAGCGGTCTTTGGTGACCAGCCGGTTCGCCAGTATTACCTCTCGCTACAATTTTCAATTAAATATTTTAAATAACTGGTCTCTTAATAGATTCTCAAACAAAACATTTTTAATCATCAAATTTTGATAGTCATACAAAACTTAGATCGTTTCGTTCAATTTAGATCGTTTCGTTCAATTTACTATATATATTTCGCAAATTTGTTGTCATTTCCGGTAAAACTTCAACTTTAATTTAAAAGGGAAATGATGAAATTGCAATTAATATAAAGATATTTTTTAATAAAACCAAGCGTTTTATTTTATTTATCGTCTTTATTGTTATTTATTTATTATTATTATTATTATTATTGAATATGAATATTGCAAACAGAATCGCTCGGTATTTAAGTCTTATCTGAACTACAAAATATTTTTCATAGTTTATGTAATATATCAAACAAAAATTATACAAAAATTTCTCAGATTCAGCATGAAATTCAGTTTTTCGTTTTGCTTTCAAAAGGATTGAAATGAAATCAATAATAATATTTTGTTCCGGCCTATAAATATATTTCAAAAATTATGAAGTCTAAATTTAATGTCTAATTAATCATATTCTGAGAAATATTCTGGACACACCAAATTTTAAATAAATGAATGTTTCTATTTTCAACGATCAACTAAGACTTATTTATGGACTTTTAAATGTTAAAAATTTAGAAAAACCTCAACATTTTCATAATCTTAGGCCAATTAATCTTGAGAAACCTGCGCCCTGATTCACGTATTTTCTGTGAAACGATCGATGGGAAATCTAAAATTATCCTATTTTTATTGAATAGTGATATTCAAATTTTCATAAATCAGTCAGGTTTAGTGATTGATTTAGTTGATTGGAAATTAACTCTTTTTATTTAAAATATTAGTGTTTCAAGAACATTTGGTTATTCGTGATTTCCACAGCAGAAGCTTTGTGTAAAATCAAAAATTTGTTATTTATTAGAGCATTTATTGAATCAAGTTACATAAATTATAATCATTTACCATTTAGACCATTTTAGCAGATCTGTGTCTTACTAAAGGTTTACAAATTAGCTGTGTGGCTCTGATTTGAATAGTTATCCTGTTCATATTAAACAAAACTTTCCTTAAAATAAAACTGATTTATTGGATTAATAACATAGAGAGTGTAAAAGATCATAAAATAATTTTTCTTGAATTTATTTTTAAAAAAAATAATATTTCATATCTGTTTCATTTTCTACAGACACGTGCTGAAAATTATATTTTTGCAGATTTAATTTATTTTTAATTGGAGCTTTAATCAATGTGATGGCAACACTTTGAAAAAAGCTTTATTTAAAAATATTTATTTAAAAATTCATTAAAAATAGAAATTTAGTTTTAAGGTTAAAACACTGGTATCATTTAAAAGATAAAATTTGATCTTTAACTTCATGTAAAAATCTTTTTTGTGCGGTAATATTTTCGGAAATTATAGTAGAAACACGCCAAAAATTCGCTTAATTTTTAAATAAATAAAATTCTAATTAAAAATTCGAAAAAATAACCCCCAGGTGCACATTTCCGGCCTCCATGGTATACACGTGCCAAATTTGGTAGCTGTATGTTGAATGGTCTGGTCTGTAGAGCGCCAACACACGCACACACACACACTCACATTGGGCTTTATTATAAGTATAGATATAGATTTCAACTTTATCATTTGCAATTCAGCAAGCGATATCATTACTAAGATGAAAAACAAAACGAAATGCAAATTTAGTCTTATTTCATAACTCTTATTTATAGATTGATACTTTGTTATTGTGATTTTGATTTCGTTTATATTCAGCTAATGAAATAAATGTAATCAGAATATTTCTATACGTCAATAAAATATTTTCTTATTCGAGAATTAATTTATAGTAACAGAAATTAATTTTGAAAGACATTTTCTTTTTCAAGTGAAAAACAAGGTTTTCTTTTCGGTAATATATGGCTTTCGTTTAGTGGATGCTTTTTGTTTGTGGTTGATCAGTGTCATAATTTTCAAGAAAAATCACAATTTATAAATTTTGTTTTTATCTTTAAATTTTCTATTTTTATCTTATCTTTTTTTTCTTTATTTATATTGTTTCGGGGGGGGGGGGATACAATTTCGATACTTAAGTGTTTGAAGAAAAGACTTTTGTTATATTATAATAAACCGAATTGTGGGTTACTAATGTCATATATTTTTACTGAACGTATTTTTTACTCCTTTGTATATTAATCATACAACGAAAAAGTGCTGCAATCATCAAAAAATTTCAATTCAAAATTTTGATGTATTTTCATACTTCCTACTTTCCTCATTTCACAAAATGTATTATTGGAATCAGTCTGTGTAATTACTCAAACAAGCACTGAACTAGACAGTTGAAATTTGTCATATATTATCTGCTGCACTTCATGCACCAATTCATATAAAACATGATAATTACAAAACAAAATGAGCTAGATGAATATAATTTTATGCATATATTTACCATCTAAATTTTATTGTTACCATATAACAAATTGTATATATATATATATATATATATATATATATATATATAAAGTTTCACCAAAGGTGTCAATAAATTAACCATCTGTCTATTTGCTCTTTCACAAGCAACAAACGAGATAAATCAATAACGCATTGACTTAACAATATGAATTTTATACGCGATTTTGTGACTGCAATTATAATTCTGTGCCAAATTTTGATTTTATTCGGTTGGAAATACCATCTACAAGACACATTTCGTTTTCTAGTGTTTGTGCATTAATTTTCTCCTAATTATTATCCATTAATCACTTAAAAAGGCTTTAATAAAATCTTTCGTAAATACAAACCGCTTTTGGTGATCAATTTGTTTGCACAATTAACTAGGTTTTACACTGTTAAATTATTATTATGCAAAGCCTTTGGTTAAACAATTTTCAATTTGTAATTTGAAAAAACTTGAAAAACATTAATTCCAGCGAATTATTTTATTGAAAATTCAAAAAGGCACATATTGCAAAATGAAAGTCTAAATGAAAATCCTACTACGAAGTTTATGATTGGAAATGCATGAGATTGAATATCTTGACAGATGAATTTGTATTCCCATCATAAAAATGTAACCCATTGTTACAAACAATGTATCAAATTGAATAGAAAAATATTATCGTAATTCAGGAGAAGGGGAGAATTGTAAGAAATGGAATTGATATTATTGGAAATGAAATTTTTCAATCTTAATAAAAAAATAAATTTTGGAAAATAATTGTCTTGAAACATGGATATCAATTTCCTCTCACAAATCATAGCGATTACCCATCTGCTACGATTTAGACTAATTTTGCTTTCGGTTAAACTTTCTTGATTTCTTATGTATCTTCTTTTCTTTGACTGAATAGACTTTTTAATGACACAGTGACTCTCTATAGGATATTTCTAATAATATTTTGCAGATCTTTTCGAAGCGTAAGATTAAATACAGATGCCAAAACGTTCAATGAAATAGTCGGAAATTTGCCGAATAGATTGAGTACAATTTGACTGGTGACATTCGATAAAAACTTATAGGAATGATTTCTGTGCCAGTTATGTTAACGTTTTAAATATACAAACTATCTGCCATTGGTAATGTCAATTGGCAATTTGTTTGCCTTGATTATTGACCTTTTAAGATATTAAATGTTAATGTGGAATGCATATATATTTTTTAAATCATTTTATTGTTTGATATGACAGAAAAAAATGAAAAACATTCATTGAATTGAATAAGTAAAAAAATTATAACTCTTGCAACTTTAAAAAGTATATTTTCTACAAAACAAAAATGGAAATGAACATTTTTCTTCGGAATTAATGACCAATTAAAGCATTATTTTAAAATTCAGTTTTAACATTGGTAAAATCATGAAAGTGAATAATTTGATAGCTGAATTTAAATTACATCCATAAATAAGCACAGGCAAAGCCTTGCGTTCCCAAGCAGTACAAGCCAGTAAAATTCAACTTCTACTGAACTTGCTCGTCACAAAATATACATTACATTTTAAATATTTATAAAAAGTAAAGAAAGCACCGTGCAGTAATGAAAATGGTATCATTAAAAAGGTAAATATTGAGTTTTAAATAACGCAAAAATCATTTTTATTACGTAATAGGTTTAGAAGATATTGTCATAAATTTCTGTAAGTAAGTCATAGCGACTACTCATCTGGTAATAGTTAAGCCTACTTTCGAGCTGTATTAACTTTTATTGGATATTTTTTGCACATCATTTCCTCTGAATGAACAGAGTTCTTGGTGTGCCGTAACGAGAATATTTCTAATAAAACCTTGAAACTTCTTTAATTAGTGAAGCAATTAAGTTAAGACAGCTAAAAAAACGTTCAATAGAAGAAATCTGAAACGTTCTTATAGTGACTTGTTTACATTTGATTGTTCTAAAATAAGTAATAAGAACACGCATGCAGCATTCTTTATACATTGATGTTTGTCAATGGCATACGGTTAATTTTACACTAGTATAATTATTAGGGAGCATGCAAGAATATTATGGGAAGTTCACTTCCACTGTTTTAATTTGAGTAATGTCAGCAAATATGTATTACTAATAAATATTCAGTTAATATTGGTGTCAAACTTGTTGTTATTAACTATGTAACGGATTGTGATGCGCAAGGATAGAACCCGGGACTTTGTAATTAGCATTCCAGTAACATGACCACAATACAAAAGCAATTGCTCGTGCAGCATAACTGTTAACTGGCTTAAAAGCTTTCACCACAACTGATATGGGGAGATTCATTCACTAATTTATTTTAATGAACGTTATTCATTAATTTATAAATCTACTAATTACGAATAATTATTTTAACCATAGGAGATAAAATTGTTTTATGTCTCTAAAAGATCATCTTTCATTTTTTTTCCTTTCGTTGCATAATTTTCTGTATTCAGAGGAAAAATTTTTTTTACTTTGCTTTATCATATTTATATAAATATAACTCACTGATTATCAAAGAAAATTTTTTTATTGCAGTCAAAGAGAACTTCCTTAGTGTTACTTTTCTCTTTCTTTATAAATCTAAAGTTCGTGTTTCTTTTGATGTCTGAAGTGTTTCTCTTTCAGGAAATAAAGAAACTCTTTAGTTTTCAGTTATTATTTTCCGCTTCTCCTACATTGGTAAGTTTCTTTATAATAACCTGTAAAAACTTCGAGCGTTGTTCTATTCTAGATTCTTCTCTGCATTTAATGATTCTTTTCTGTCCCTGCTTTAAGTGAAAAATAAAATTTTCTTTTCGAAGAAACTTGCCTTCTTTTGCTATAAACACTTTTATTTGAGTTGTTTTTCGATTCGTTATGTCATATTTACCAATAGATTTCAGACTCTGTCATCTCCGTAATCTTTTCTTTTTCGATGGAATTTTCTTTTTGATTTATAAAGATTTGCATATAAATGTTGCAGTTTGGTTTCATTGATTTATTTCCGAATATTCCTTCAATTCTTGTAAAATAGGACACATGTTCAGAATTATCAAGTTGTATTTAGTTTTGTTAAGGGATATAAAATAGTCGAACCAATATTTGTGCTTATGAGTATATACACTGGTGTGCAAAACTTAAGCAACAATGCAAATTTTAAGCAGATAGTCATGAAATTGCAGAAAAGGAGTTCTTGCGATCAGTACAATGAACACGTAATTCAAGAGAAAGGTCTTGCGTATGCAAATATCAGGAACAAAACGTCACAGCAGACGTGAGCTTACGCAAAGCACGTGCGGAAGGCGCGCGCAGCTCAACACTACAATAAAAGGAAGGACGGAGACGCAATTAAAGACTTTCGCTGCAAGTGCACGAGAGTTAATTCGTGAAATATGGCTAACAGAAATCACCTGGACGATTTCACACGTGGAAGAATGATCGGAAAGCTGGTTGGTTGGTTGGTTGGTTTATTCGGGTTTAATGGCGCAAGAGCCAAAGGCAGACTATACTGCGCCAATCGTATGGATTGAGATAATATCACGGGGGAAATTTAAAATTACATTCAAGATCAGATCAGTAAAACAGCAACAATGATAACATGAGAGATAAGTAAAACAAGTTTTAATCTATATAAAATGATAAAATCCAAAAGCTTTTAAAAAGTTAAAAATATATAGATGGGGAGGTTCCCCCACTAATTCTCGTATGTTAAGTGAAGTTGAGTTAAAATATTTAATGCGATGAGAATTAAAATTGGGGCACTCAGCAAGGATATGCTCAACACTAAAATCAACATTACATAATAGGCATCGGGGCGCTCTCTCGCCTCGGAAAGCTGGAGGAGGGCGTAGTGTGACCAGTGTAGCTGAAGAGTTCGGATTCAACAAAAGTGTCGTTTCGCGTGCTTGGAAAGCCTTCCAAACCACAGGTACAGCTGTAAGAAAGGTTGGTGGTGGCCGCCCCAGGAAAACAACTGCAGTGGATGACCGTCTGGGGATGCATTATGATGAACGGGCGGACTGAGCTCCACGTTTTCGACAGAAGTTCTGTAACTGAAGATCGCTATTGTCAGGAGGTGATCCTTCCCCATGTGCGTCTGTTCCGCGGGGCCATTGGATCAGACTTCGTTTTTATGGATGACAATGCACGGCCACACAGGACTCATGCTGTTGAGGAGCTCCTGGAAAGTGAAGATATCACTCGAATGGATTGACCGGCATGCTCCCCTGATTTTAATCCGATAGAACATGTGTGGGATGCTTTGGGGAGACGCCTTGCGGCACGATTACATCCTCCTGGGAACACCCGACAACTTAAACAGATGCTGATTGAGGAATGGGCACTCTTACCTCAAGAATTGTTGGACAATCTGGTGCTAAGTATGGGGAGACGGTGCGAAGCAACCATTGCAGTAAGGGGAGGGCATATCCCACACTAAGGAACATCTTCTTGCTGTTCTTCCTCTTGGACAGACAATCATGTGTATCGATAGTATGAGTTCAATAAAACCTTTTTTTGTTTGATTCCATACTGTATGCATTGTATTCATTTCTGCGCAACTATGCTTTCGTCATTCTTTCAGAACAAAATGCTGTATCTCATTTCTGAATTTCATGTCTCTCAGATGATTTCTCGTGAAGTTATGGCAAAAAACATACCTGTTCCTTAAGTTTTGCACACCAGTGTATATATATATATATGTGTGTGTGTGTGTGTGTGTGTGAGAGAGAGAGAGAGAGAGAGAGAGTGTTTCATTCGGACAATTAAGATATATTCAGAAATATTCTTTAAAACACTTCAAAATATAATAATTATTTCTGAAACATATTGCTTAGAAATAAATTAGAATTAAAATCAATTTTCAAAACTATCTTTTTTAAAAACTGATAATACTTAGTTTTGAAATTTTTAATTCATGAGCAGATTTTTTAAATTAATTTTTTATCTTCACAATTGTTACTTTTTATACTCCTCATCTTGTAACGCTAATCTTAAAAATCAAAATTTAATTAAATCTAATATTAGCTCATTATAAATTTTAGAAATAATTCGAAAATTTCAAAATTTTTACACATTAGGAAAGGACTGAAAATTCACTTATAAGACTTCATTAAAAGAAAGTGGAAACAAGTTAAGTGCAACAAAACTGAATGAAAAATTAAAATGCAAAATTTCTAAAAATTGGTATAAAAATGTCATAACGTCAATTTAATTTAATTTAACGCTGTTAATAGTAATGAATAATTACAAATATCTTCCATTTAACAGTTTACTTAGCTTAAATCAAAAGGATATTTGGCATATAAATTTACCATTGTATTTCAATCAACAATTAAATTAATTAACTTTTTAATCATATCTTTACATTTTTAACTTCATTTACAAATGTTGAATTATTTCATAATATACTCAAATTCCAATGAATGTCTTAGCTGAAACGGTTAATTATTATCTTCTTTCATTTCCCTCGACAAAATTAATATGAATTTAATTAAAATAAGATTTAATTATTGAGATAAAAGCGAAACGTTACAAAATGATACGCATTGACGAGTCATTATTTATGACCAATTAAATATTAATCAAATATTTCGTACTTATTAATTGAGTTACTTAATTTATTATGTTAGATTTCGAAGGAAGTAAACAGTTTTTTTCTGTAAAGATTTGGATATATTTATATTTTTTTTTTAAGGAAAAGTTTTTTTTATAAAACTAAAAGCATAAGAGTAATGATAAAGCTCTATTTTTTTTACCTCTGAAATACATTAACTGTATAGTTAAATATCATTTGAATTCAAAAGTAGTAAATATGCTGACTGCTGTCCGTTCACTTGAGAGGATTTTTGTAGCGACATTTAATTTACAGCATTTGTCATTTAATTTTAACACCCAGAAAAGTTTTCAGTCATGAAACACTACTGCGTTGTGTTCTTTATGTCTAAAATATTCTTATATTTAATTATCATTATTTGTTATTAAATTTATTCGATTTAAATTTAGCATTTATTTTTAAAAATGAACAAAAACTCTTGATGCAGTTGGAATTTCTTAAAATTCATAATTTTCCTGTTTATGATTTTATGATTTTTTGACGTGCTGATTATTTGAATACTGTAGTTTATGACATTTTATTTATTTTTTAAACAGGGCTAACATGTTAGTAATAAAATTGCAACAGTTTTATTTTTATGTAATAAAACAACCTGTCCGGTCAACCTAATAAATGCAAAATGAGCTTTGAATTTTACTGTAAGACATTACTGAATTTTATTCCCATGATTTCTAACTAAAAAAAAAACTGTATAAAGTTTTTTTTTTAATTTCCTAAATTTGAGCAGAAAGTATACTTACCAATGAGCATTTGATGATATTTAATGCTCAGTCGTAAGTACGCTTACCACTTCCAGTTTTACCTGAACTATCATTGGTAAGTACATTTACCACCTCTAACTTCATAAATTTAATGGAAAATCAACGAACTTATGATGTTTTAATATTTACATCATCAGTTTTTCATAATATAACTCTAAAAAAAATTTATTTGTCAATGCCCTGGAATTATGCCCCATAAAGGGTTAAAACAATATTTTCTTTAATTATTGGCGCCTCTACTCTATAACTTGCTGCGAAAATAAATATACTGTATGCTTTTTCCGCCATTCTACTTTCTAAAACATGAAGAAAATTCCAAAATAAGACAACATAATCATAAAAGAAAATATTTTTCAGCTTCAAATTAATAATAGAAATGAAAAGTGACATGACAGTAATTTTATAAAAGCATAATAAAATTGATTTGAGATAATTATTATGAATTAAATACAATGAAATTGAAGAACGCTCAGATTATAAAAATTGTATCATTGCCACTTTTATCTCAGAGTAAAATGTTACCCCAAGATATTATGCCATGCTTACATTATATGAAATATTATATTTCATTTTATAGTAGAGTGTAAAAGTATTTTAATACACTAATATTTGGTCAATTTGATCCAAATTTCAATGTATAAATCAATCGCTTTAATAATAAAATTGCCATCTTAAATTAATTTATCTAACTGTTGAGATATCATCTTTAATTGAGTATAAATTCATAGGAAGATTTTGCATTGATAATTTTTTTAAATGTGATGATTATATACAATTTTTACCTAATAAATACATTAACAATTATATTCGCCTTATTATCATGTGAGAACATGGTGTTGTTTTGGTTAGGGGATTTTGACGCTCGAATTCGCGTAGGCAATGAATATTGAAGCTTGAAATCACGCAGGCAATGAATAAGGCATAAATGGCAATTTTCATCGTCATCTTTTTTACCTTACATTTTTTACCTGCTTTTACCACTATTGCTTTATTATTATGTATGCTTTTTTGACAGCAGCAGCGTTTTTAAAAGGGTGACGTAGAACTATAACGTCATAGCTGTTATTTCGCATCCAAATCGGTCGATCTTCAAAACATTGTTTGACAGCTAGAAAAAATGATAGTTTAAAAATTTATCATTATATATATATATAAATATATATAGATAGAGAGAGAGAGAGATGGGATAGAGATTGATTCCCGTGATTGTTTCAAACCAGTTTAAATTGGTTAATGACTTAGATTAATTAAAACAAATAATGACTTAAAAATACTAATGTTCTCACATGTTAACTTGAAATTTGCAATCGTAGATTTCATTTTAATTTTTTTAATCTTTCTTTTTCATTTTATTTTTGAATTATCGTTTTCTCACGTTTCCTATAATAGAGATTACATCTTTTATAAAATTTATCGAATAATCTTTGTATAATGCAAGTATGAGAAAATAAAAATTTATTCCAAGTAACGCTGAGAAATTTAGCTTACATTCTAGAACTATAAATTCCAGATTCATAAAATAAAGATGAGTATTAATAATTGAATATGAATCACACATATTTGTCAACGAATTTTAAATACTCATCAAATAAATTCATTCAAAACTTACTTCAGTTAATTTCTGAATCCCATGCAATCGCTGAATTGCCACTTAAATGAGTATTGAGTCTAATTCCACTAAAAATAGTACCAATAAAGCTCTTTGGCGGTGAAATAAACTGTTTTGAGGTAATTAATATAAATTTAATTAAAAGTTAAGT
>JAPMOR010102879.1:7516-107770 GCA_026543865.1 Argiope aurantia
CATGTAGATTGAAAGAACTTATAAATGTTACGTGAAACAGAGAATACTTTTTCTTCAACAGATTAAATATCAATTTGCTGCGGTTTTACGTTGAATTATTAGAAGACTGGATGTACAATACGTTGAGTTGGGTATCTTCTATAGGTAGAAGTGGTCCTGATACATACGACAGTATATCGTTCTATTACTAATGGTTTAGCACTGTAACCATTATTATTGTTATCTGGAAGCATTAACAAATGTAGTCAAATTGAAACCCATTCCTAAGTTAGAAACCATATCACACCTCATTCATTCATGTAACGAGACGCATCTTTTTATGTTAAATGTTTATTTAATGTATTCTGCACTCTTTATTTTGTAAGCAAATTTTCCCTTTTTCCTTTACTTTTCGATGTTTGGATTGAATTTTGGTTTTGGTTTCTTTATGAACTTTCAATAGTAAAAAAATAATCTGTTGCCTGTGATTTTAATTAATTTTGATGATCTGTGATTTTTCCTTATCACATATATCAGAAGTTTCATCTTTTTCATTGAATGTAAATATTGTGTTTTATGAATTTATGAATATTCTCTGATCAGCATTAATGACAGGTTTTATGGAAGATAAGATTTCCATAAGGAAAAGATTCTAAGAGAAATATTCCAAAAGCTATAAGCTCGTTCACAGAGTTTACTGGAATTTTCATCAAAAAGGGAAATATTTTTCTGATGGTTCAAGGCAGAAACAATTTAAATCTGTTGAACAGAATATGTAAAACCAATATTAATATCTTGTTTGGATGAAAAATATCGAGTTGTTTCTGATTCTCAGATAGATGAGCTGCCTTTTTCTTGTGTACAATTTTGAATATGAGTGCCAATTACTTGCACATCATGTCCATATGAAGCTTAACATATAGCTTATTACGAACTCCAAGAAAAGGACAATTTTTCGAACATTTATTCACGAAATGTGAGTATATGCCTTCAGACAAAAAAAATCCATCTAATTTCTATTCATCTAAAAAAATTATATTTATTTTTATTCATTTAAATTTCTATTTATTTTAATAGAGATATAGCTTGTGAAAGATATTAGATATAACTTGTAAAAATCATGGTCATCAATCTAGGAAAGATTATTATATATTTAAGTTTTATAATTTTTTTTCAATGAAGTATCTTCTGTTTCGAATTTATTTAGTATTTGGATCCACGGAGTCCAAATAGCAAGGTTTGGCTTTAGGATCGGAGAATGACGAGCTCGGACACTATCATGAATACAACATGTATGCAGGTCTGTTTCGCATCGAATTTGTATTGATGGTAAAAGATTCCGATGCTAACTTAGTGTGGAAAGGCGAAGAAATGTATATCTTTCTAGTGCCGCCCTCGTCATCTAAACGAGTTCCTAGATCGTGAGCTCCAACTAAATGGTCTTCATATTGTTTCAAAAGAGAAATAAATCTATAAAGAAATCAATCAATCATTACCCATTTGCTGGCTCTTATTTCCTTTAATAAATAATTTCCATTTTATTTTATCTTCATTTGGAAATTTTTGAAATGTTTTTCAGTTTTGGTAAATAATTACATATTTGTGAAAAACCGAAGTATGGCTAATGCATAAAACATATTACGTTCTCGTAAAAGAAAAACTGATTACTAGAAATTATTTATTATTTTCATCATCAAGTCCAAATCTGAAAATTGTACAAATGCTGCGTTTTTCTGCTTTTATTCCTTGCTTCAGTGACAACTTGAAATGTTTGTACCGTTAACGTCAATTACAGTTTCTTCCTTTTCTTTTCAATGCACGAAATATCATTCGCCTCAAATGTAAGAAATCATTTAATGAATTCTAAATTTATCTTTTTAGAAATGTTTTATGGTTTTGATACATATGAAGATTTTATTTAACTTTAATTTCACTGTCCTTAGCAATTTTATTGCAGTTTTTAGTGCACGTGTCTGACCTGTTGAAACACTCTGAGCTCTCTTGAACCAATCAGCAAAAGAGGATCTTGTCTTTTTCTTAATCTCTCTGATCGTTGTGCACTTAATCTGATCAATGTTTGGAAAACTTTTTTTCCATTCTATATGTACACTTGATGTTTCTCAATGTCCTTGAGGCATACACTCCACTCCACCCTTGCCACTCTAGGGGATAAGTCCTTTATTTCTGCATTACAATTGTTCGCACATATCCTTGATCTCTGTGCCCAAATTCCTGGAGACCATCGTCATATAAAGTTTGAAAAGTTCAGTAGTAGGCGTAAATAAAGGGAACGGTGTTGCCAATGAATTCAGAAAATCCATCTTGTTTATTCTGCCAGCTATCTGATCACCTTAAGCCGAGTTTTGTACCTCCGCCACCAACATTAAATAATCACTTCATTTCTTGGCCTTATTTTGGAGATGGGCTGACTTAGTATCTTTAAATAGAAAAAGTGTTCAAAAATCTGGAATTCGAAAAATGAAATGAGCATTTTCTTACATCTGTTTGGAAATATACTGTTATCCATAATATTAATTCATACTAAATTTTTTAAATTATTATATGAAAAATTGGAGATAAATGAAATGATTTTACTTAAAAATTGCAACTCAAATCTTTCCAAATTAATAATATCAATAAAAATTAATTCTCTGTACACTAATGACATATTTTTGAAGAAAATAATTTTAGAAATTGACACATATGACCTGCGACTTTTCCTAAAAGTAAACAAGGCAGGAATATATGTTGTTCACAATCAATAACATATATTAATTTAAAAAATAAACTTTTAATATTGTCCATATGTCTTGATAATAATGTTGAGAATGTCGGATAATAATAATGTTGCAAATTTAGAACGATATCGCAATTTATTTTACACCTTTATACATTTAGGGATATATATTAAAAATCGGCACACGATGTTTTTGATTAAAAATATTTTAATCAATCAATAAGCCTTTTAAAATAGCATATTGTATAATTAATAGATTATAAAAGATTATGGCCTAATTTCTGTTATAGCTCAAAAATTAAATTTATAAATTATCCAAATTAAAACATTTAAAGCATAAGCTTTCTTTTTAATTTGATAGTCATATTCTATATACTATCCTTATCAAAAACCTAACATTAATAAATAAGATTTTATATCGAATGAAAGAGAAGGAATTCAATTCCTTAACAGATTCGGATTATCTTTCAAAAATTTATTCGGTTGTGTTTCTAAGGTGATCAGATAACATCCAATTTTTTTGTGGGCATTTACCCTATTCTAATAAGCCACACTTTCATCTAGACCTTTAAAGCGAATGCATTGATTTCTCCAGTCACGAACTCCCAGTATGCACGGGACGTTGCTGAAACATTTTCGAGTCATTCTGACGCAACGTTGCTGTGATAACTTACTTGGGATATGAATGTTTATTTTTCTATTTTGCCGGCAAAATCAAAGGCCGACTTCCTTTCCTAATAGACTGGCACTGTAGACGCACCACGTTGTAAAAAAATACAATAACAACGAATATATATTCTTCGTGGGTTTTTTACAATTGCTCTTTAAAAAGAGGAATTAAGGAAATTAAAGATTGAGACAGACTGATATTGAATTAAAAATATCTTTAAAACAAAAGCTGTGATTACCGAAAACAAATGCATGTAACTCGTTGAAACTTATTCTAAAATAAAATAAAAATCTGAGAAATTAACAGCAAACAAAATACCACCATTTATTTTCAAAATGGATCTGAATTACGAAAAAATGTATTTCGATATAATTGAATAAAATTCTGATTTCTTTTTTCTTTATGAAACTAAAGTGACCAGATCGTTTATTACTTGAAAATAATTATTTCATGTATTTTTTTTCAGATAACGAAATATATATGAAAAAATAAACTTCTTAAGAATTCTCCTTTCCCTTATATATTTATGATTAAAAAGACTTGACTTTTATTTTTGACTAAAATGTTCAAAAGCTGCAGTGATAAAGAGATAAAAATAATTATTTTGTGAAAAAAATTCTCCTTCGTATACTCCGGATTCACACACCAAAAATCTCCACACCCTGATTATATTCCCTAATGGAAAAAATAGCATGAAGTATTTTTTCCCCTATAGATATCTGCCTGTGTTATCAGAAGACGTCTCGGATTGAGCAGAATGACCTTTGTTTTACTTCTTTTTTGATCCAGTAATAAATATCTTTTTACTGCAGTACTTGAAACATTCCGGGTTTAAAATCAGAAAATCTGGTTACTTTAGGGAAACAATAATTTTTTTTATATATAAAGGATTGTTTCATAAAGAAAGGAATATTGTTTATCTCTTCTTAATCAGATTTTGTAGATTTTCAATAAAAATGACTTGTGTATTGTTTTGAAATTAACTATATAGTAATGATGTAAGATAACAATAAAGCACAGATGAAAAATATATGTTGGTGATTTCAAAAAGTGATTCCTGTTTTTGTACATAGTGATTTAAATTGAACTGTTTTTGTTGTTGTTGTACATAGCCAAATGTTTGTGAATGTTGTTGTTATTAGTGGAGTCTCTATACATAGAATTGTTCATGTTAGGAATATTTTTTTTGACTACACTCTGTGTATTGTAGAACAATGCAATTAAAAAAAATTGCCCATTCGAGTGAACTTTCCTTTTTTGCTTATTTTCGTGAAACACACTTCGTTTGAAAGATGGACTTGAAGTTACGAAAAGCCTTTTGGGTCTTCCAGCGGATAATTGATCGAGTGAGATGTCTTACAATATAGAGAATCTTTTTATATCTCCAATTTAAAATTTTAAGATTTTTTTCAATCCTCCAATTTTTAATTCTGCTTCATTTCGAGTATAAATAGGTTGGATGATATTGCGAGGATCAAGATTTTATGTCATCTACTAAGCCTTGTATCATACAGAAAAACTAAAAGGGGTGCGGTCTCACAGATGTCGAGAAAAAAAATAACTAAAATATTTTTTTTAAAAAATCATCCACTGAAAGCGGTTGAAAAAGGGTATGTGTAGTAAAGGTCACGAAATAGGAAGCTATGGAGCCACTCCATTCGATTGGGCTAAAAATAGAATAGTGGTGACGGAAAATCCATCCTTAGAGGTCTGAGATACTGCACTTACCAAGTTAAAAGTTAAAAGTGGTATTTTTACCCATTGACACCAAGTCTAAATCATAAAGAATCACAGAAATGAGTTAATCCTTTCCTTATCGATTGCCTTTTATCATACAAGTTAAATGATGATATTTCAGCCATCGTTTATTTCTTCTTTATTACTAACTAAATATTTCATTATTGGTAAGAGTAGAATTTGAAAATATTTTCATGATCGTAAATAAATTGGTCCGAGAACCGAGAAAACAAGATCGAATTCTGCGATTTAATTTGCATTTACTTTAAAGACATTTACAAGGGCAAACATTAATAGAAGCGTGACTACTCATCGAACGCATTCGTAAATCGTTCCGTGCATGTTTTTTAATTTGTAGGAATAGATAAGCAAAGGTTAAAATTGCACGGGATGAATATATGTGGTGAATGAATGAAATGATAAAATTTCCAAGTATTATTTAAAAATATTTATTATTAATTACAAAAACTAATGATCTGATATTCCAAAGCTGAATGAGTCCAGTTACATTTCATTGTCCTGAAATAGTTGCAATCCTTGATAGCTGGAAATTCAAATCATTCAACCGTTTGCCTTAAGATTTTACTGTAGTACAAAGTAAACAGACAGAAGATATTGAGATAGTTAAAAAAAAGTCAAATTCAAGATTTTGACGGATTTTCATGTTTCAAACCACCTTAAGTTGAAAAACCCAATTTTGGGATTTTATCTATAAACATGATGATTCAAAAACGGTTTCAACTAGAGCGGTGAAATTTGATACATGAACTTTACAGTAAATTTGAAGATTTTTATGAAATGCGTAACGAAATCTTTTCAGAGGAATTCTGGCTTTCCGAATGCAATTAAACACGATATTTAAAATGTATAAGGAGCTAGACATATAAAATTTAGCACCTAAAATGTAAATGAGTTAAAATTTGGAATCAGATTCTTCAAGGGGTTGGCCATCTTTGAGTGTGCACTTTTGTGTGTATATAAACACCGTAACAAGGGTAAATAAAATTTGGTTCACAGTTTTAGCATCTAGATAATTAGGAAATTTAGAACCAAATCTATCAAAGGGGTGATCATCTGTTGGTCTGTGCTTGTAATCGTAATAACCGAAATAAATTTCCTTTTGTTAAGTCATTGCGTTTAAAATTTTGCGATTAAATTTTAGTTCAAGGTCAAATTTTGGTTTCAAATGGTTGGTAAAAGTCATACAAAATACAAATGGGTTTTTCTTATGCTTGTATATTAACCATATTCCAGCGATTAATTACAAAAAAAGAATGGCCAAATGTCGCATGATAGACTCAATATACACCCTAATTTCATGCCAGAGATCAATCTTTTTACCATTGTTCTTCTATATCATGTGATTAATACACAAATAGAAGTTTTCTATACTGAACTACAAAGCACGCAACTCTCATTAAAGGGATTATGAAAATAAAATTCTAAGCATTCATACCCTTTCCCAGGTTCACAATTTACAAAAAGAAGAAGAATTGCAGATTTATTTAAAAATGTGAGAGAAAGTTTTGGGGAAACCACTCCAGCTGGATTTTGCTCACCTTTATGAGTTATTATTCAAGTTATGTTAAAAGCTCTCACAATGTCATTTCATTTGTAAATGCCCAATAAAGTCATTTAATTGTAAAATAGCAGCCAATAAAGTTAACATAATAACATGTTTCAATCATTAACGAAACATAAGAATAATCTGCATCTTTCTCGCGTACAAAGTATAAAGTTCTGTAATGGCCAAAAAATTCAAACTTGAGATTTTCACGCATTTCCACATTTTAGATCTCCCTAAATTTAGAAAATGAAAAACACATTTTGATATTTAATTCCATAAAATTACTTAAGGGTGATATCGAAATAATATTTGAAAGAGAAAAAGTGGCATTCTAGCTTTCGCAACAGTGTTCCCAAACAGTATTATTAATAGGATTTCAAAAAACTTAGAGAAGACAATATTCTACAGCATTATATGAAAAACATTTTAAACAATTTAACAAAATCTAAATGAAATATCATAAGAACATGTTGGTCGAGATATATTACCTTTAAATACAAAGTTTTCATGAAATATAAAATTATATTTTCAAAAAGGCTTTACTTTGCTAGTTATTAATTAATGTAATTCTGACTGGAGATAATTCAAAAATATAAATATCATTAAAGACATTTCTTAGTGTACTAAAAGGAAGAAATTTTAAAACTGAAATATTTTCTATTTTTAAATTTAAGATCTATTATTTCTTCTCAGGACATTGTGGTGCCTTGGAATGAAAATAATTATTTTAATTAATAAATATCTGATAATTAAGTTCTGAAAATTATAAATAGTTCATTCTTATCAAAAATGCACAAATTTTAATATTTTATGCATTTTCGAGTAATAGAGAAATACAATTCGAGAATATACGCAAAATTAGAAGTCTCTAAAACACCGGGAATAAAACCGACGACCAATTAAAAAAATACATCTGCAGAAATTTGAAACAATTCTGGTTAAATTAAAAGCATTTGAATACTAATGTTTCAAAGCATTTGGAAATGATATTTGAAAAGAAGGAGTAGAGAAGAAAAGTGTACCTCATGACAAAATTTATTATTTAATTTTTATCTGTGTTTGAAAAAAATGTATTTTCGAATTTAAGGTCCCAATATGTTTCCTGAGACTTTGCGACGGCATTTTTTTTCGTTGATTATTCTCCACTTTAGAATATAAAAAAGACCCAAAATTAAGAAATAAAATCTAATACAGAAACAAAGAGATTTTATTCATTCTTTTTCGTAGATTGACACATTAGTAGAAAAACAGTTTCGGTCTTTCAGCTAAAGAGTTCATTCCAGTTTTACATAAGTTTCAGAGTTCATAAGTTTCTGTCATTCTAGGGAATTAGATTTGGCAGTTGATATTAATGAGCTATTAAACTCATACATTAAACAATTATCATGGAAGTTGGTACCTTCACCAAAACATAACATATACAAGCAAGATATACTAAGGTTCACCATAACATATACAAGCAAGATATACTAAGATTCACCATAACATATACAAGCAAGATATACTAGCTCACACTAGAAAAATATTCTTTCGTAAAGTCAAAGGGTTCGCTTGTATTGTGTGTATGGTGTAACACAATCAACAAGCCTCAGTAGAAAACAGTGACGTTTAGTAACGCGTAGACACGAATGCACAGACAACAAATACACAGCCGAGACGTACACAAACAACACACATCAGCACACAAACAAGCAGCAGCCCACAAGTAGCAATCAGTAGCTAACAACAATCACAACACACAAAGTGGTCACAAAGAATTCAGCAGTAGGAGGGAATTTACTTAGCTGAACTTTACGGTCTCTCCAAACGCCTGCAATTTTCCACTGTTTCCTAGCTTTAGCTGTATCCAACTACTGACTCACTACTGCACGACTAGCAACTTCTCACATGCTCGATGCTGTTTCTATAATAAATATGCACCAATCGTTTGAGATTTACTCAAGAATTGCGCTCCGCTGGATAGATCCAACTAATGTGTTGCTGATGACTCTCTATGCGACTCTAAACCTCTCGACGACTCTACACACGACTGTCTTCGACTTGGACTGCCGGCTTTTTAAAGTTTCTCGAGCAGAGCAGAGAAGATTTTGGAACAATCAAGCATATATCAGCTTCTCTTGGCTCTATCGCCAACATTCTTGAAAGTATCATCCATTTTGTCGTCAGTCGCCAAATTCGTCGCCAAGTTGTCAAATGGTCGTCAAGCCACCAAATGGTCACTGCTCCGACATCCGATCAGCATCCAAAAGAGCTGATCGTAAAATGGTCTTTCCTACGATGGAAACAACCATTACAGGAAGCAACTTTACAGATTCGTAACAATATCAGAGGAAAATGGAAAACATTTATTTAGAAGCAATGCACTCACTCTAATGAGAAACATATTCCAATTACAACGTGAGTAAAAAAATTACTTACTATGAAGAAATATTTCTTCAGAAAAAGAAACTTTAAACAGATCGACAACCCCTTTTTTTTCTTTTTTGAATTTATGAAACTATTGACTTTGAACTAATTCCTTGTTTGACACTTTTATTTTAATATATCGATCGTCAGCATCGATATGAGGAAAACCACATTTCTCAACATATTTTTCTTTGAAACAGATAATTTCTTACTTCTGATTTCTAATTTGCATGTGTTTTTGTGCAAGTTAGATCTCCAGTCAAGCGCCTTAAGCCATTTTCTGCTTTCACATCATGTCGAAATGTTACAATAGGACAAAATCTAAAATATGTAGACTATGAGAAATGATAGAAATAATTACATTGTTGATTACATTATTTTAAGAGAAACAATCCTGAGATGGCCAAAAGATTTTTTCTAAAAATTTGGCTGTTACTAAATAGCGACAATTTAAATTTAAAAAATGCCAAAGGCACTTTTGGTTTCTAGATTACATGATAAGCTAATTTCGTATTTAAAATAAGAAACAAAGTTCCTGTAAGCAATTTTATTCCCTCTTTCATTGCTGTAAACTATCTTGCTTTTTCATATAAAAAGCATAAATATGGCGCGAATTCACTGATTTAACAGAGAGAAACTTTTCATCTAAAGAGGAAAATTATCTATATCTAAAGTGGATTTGGCAACAAATATTTCCCAGAATATGATATTAATCACGAAAAATGAAAAAGGTATATAAAAATGGCGAATATATTTAATTTCAACAAATAAATAACTTTGAATTGTAGAATTATATTTAATTCAGTTTGTTCGAATTTTTTGTAATATTTTTTCACAGAAAAGAATGCTGTTGCAGTTTCATCTATTTTTGCATAGTTTATATTTTTCGATATTTTTTATACAGAATCGATGCCAGCTCCATTAGTTATACCAAAAGAAATGCCTAGCACTAATGACACATCAATATCTTTTTTTTTTTGAAAAACTTATATTTGGAGAAAAAAATTATTAATTCCTCGAAAATGGCTACAATTACTACAATTCTAAGAAAGAAAAGTCTTGTTGTAAAAGTACCTTCCAACCATTTTAGAGTGTAATATAATAGCTGACATTCTGAAAAAATTGGAGAAAATAAATTTAAAATTATTATTTTATCTCAGCTATTCAGAGTGAACCCATTTTCTAACTCCCGTATGATTCACAACAATAGTATGTAATGTTTTTCAAGAACCAATGACACCATGTAAAGTTAGTTTTGGTTTTCAAATTTAATCGTCGCTCCAACCCGAGCGCCCTCCCCCTCACCTTATTTAAACTGATCATAAGACTGCGACGCTAATACGCATAGACGTTATAATGACGCCTTAGACTTTTAGGAAAAGATTTTTTTTCTGTTTGCGATTTCGAGCAGACAGAAAATCTCTTATAATCATCTTTCGATGTTTGTGTTTGTTAAATAATACAGATATCGATCAGAAATTTACAATAGCCATTTTCACCTAAGCTGTGCATATTAAAGTGGAATTTAAAAAATTGCTAGAATTGAAAGAAAAGCATATTTTTCCAAACCTAAGTTTCTATTAAAATTTCCTCTTGCTTTATTCAAATTGTCTTAATGTTGAATCATTAAAGGTATAGATATTTTTAGTGCCTTTTACACTTGCATTTAAACATTATGCTTAAATTAATAGTTTCTTATTTAAAAGAAAAAAAAATAGGTTCTGAATTCTTTACTTCTCTTCCTTATGTATTCAAATACGAGCGAACAAATAAAACGAGAGGTTGTAGATGGCCAACTAAACAATTTAAAATAATAATATTACTGCTACATATGTATGATTTCCCCAATTTGATACTTTTCAAAGCAACTCCGATGGACTATTATAACACCGCGCATGATCATAACGCATGGTCAATTGACACGCACAGTTAAATGACAAGAATAGAGAGAGACATAAGACTCACGCTATTAAACTAAATGATAAATTAGTTATATAATCTTTGAAATAGAGAAAATTGAATAACGTGATTTTCTAAACCACTTTTATACATAGTATCACAGCAAAATAATATGTGAGACTGATTAATATCTTTTTTTGAAATGTTATGTGAAGACCCACAGTCCACTAGACTACCCGAGTTGAGTGTAAATGGTGAACTGGGGAGGCGAATCACCCAGACAGCCGGAAGGCCCCCCGGGCCAGCCCAGAGGTACAGACAACTTTATTGATCTTAAAAAGTGTACAAACATTGCCCAAGAACATGGGCAGTAATTATTACATAAAATAATAGCAATAAAAGGCTCAATACATTAAAAATGAATTAAAATATGTTTGTATATGGGCTTGACTCATTACAAGACGGGGAGAGAAAAGCCAAATCGGGAGCATACTAAAAAGAGACGGTTTGGACACAAAAAACAACAAACAAACAAAAATAAGACAAAATAAATTAGTAAACTATAAAAAAAAATGAAATTTTAAATTTTAAAAGTTGCAGGCGAGGTGGCAAGCTCCCCACGAATCGCGACTCATTGCAATTAACCTAGGCTTAGTTTTGGGTGATATACAGGGTGTTTATGTAGTCCCGGACCCCTTTTGATGTTTAATAACTCATAAAATAATAAATATAGATTAAAATTAATAACATAAATGGTTAAATAGACTCAAAAAGTTTCATGACCCTTGTCCATGTACTTACACTTGTGCCCCCTTCGTCGCACGGAGAATATCAAGTCGATAGTCAATTTCACGCCAGGTAGCGGGAAGCATGTCAGTATCCACAGAGTCTATTGCGGTTGTAATTCTGGCTTTTAGGTTATCAATGTTCGACACTCTCCTCCTGAAAACGTTGTCTTTTACAAACCCCCAAAGGAAAAAGTCCAGCGGCATTATGTCAGGTGATCTGGATGGCCAAGGAATTGGACCTCCTCGCCCAATCCCTCTTCCTGGAAAATGGTCATTCAAAGAAGTACGAACGATGGTACCCCAATGAGGTGGCACACCATCTTGTTGCAAAAAGACATGTGGCTGAAGCTCTTCTAGTTGTGGAAATACGAAGTTTTCCAACATGTCTAAGTATACGACTGATGAGACCGTCTTTTTTGTAAAAAAGAAAGGACCAATGATTAGTCCGCACCACACATTAACCTTTGGGAAATCCCTTTGTGCCTCACGGTATTTATACGGGCTTTCAGATCCCCATATGCGCACATTATGGCGATTAACAATGCCAGAAACATGAAAGGATGCTTCATCGGAGAACATTAAGCGCTTCAGAAAATCAGCAGCATCTTCTATCCTCCTTAGCATATCTGTTGCAAAGGCCATCCTCCTAGGCCTATCGTTCGGTTCCAAAACTTGAACAATTTGAACTTTGTATGCATGCAGTCTTAATGTTTTCTTAATAACCTTGTACACCTTCGAAATTGGCATATCCACTTCTGTTGCCGCTGATCTCACAGATATTTTAGGATTGTGTAAAAATGTCTCTCTGACATGTTCAACAACAAAATCACTTGTACAAGGACGTCCGGAACGTTTCTTATCTGCGATACTTCCAATTTCTAGAAAATTCTTTTTCCACCGCAAGATGATGTTTTTGGATGGAGGATCTTTTTGGTAAATTCTTCTGAAATTTCTTTGTGCTTGCACTATCGATTTCGTTTCTATGAACCACCATAAAATTTGTACTTTCTCTTGTGATGTATGCATTCTCCTTAATATCCGCTCGAATAAAACATCACATACAAAAGTACTACATAGAACAAACACATCAAAAGTAAACATAACATTGCAATAGTTGCCAAAAACAAAAGGGAGAAAAATGCAATTAATAAGCAGACGATATTTAGAAAAATACAGATATTTAGACTGGAAAATAAAATTATCTGAAATTAACTACATGCGCAGACGATATTTACAAAAGTAAAAATATTCAAACCAGAAAAGGAAAATATATGAGTTATTTCATCAATAAATGCCATAAGTTTTTTTATATCTTAATTATTTTATGAGTTATTAAAGATCAAAATGGGTCCGGGACTAAATAAACACCCTGTATAAATAGTTCTGTATATAAGTTTATTTAAGTAAATGGATATAATAATTTAGGTTAGTATGAATAACAGTAGGATTGATTTCCAGCTTGAAGGAATTAGAATCTGGGTGAAGTAGGTTTTTATAATTTAGTTAACAGTAGCTTTTAATGTCCCCTAAGTTCATCTCATACGTTTTCATTTCTCATGTGCCGCCCCAAGCGAAATCCATCATAAGGATTAAAATTAATTTATTTCTCTTTTTTTATTTCAGTGTCTGAGGCAGCAGGTATTCAAGAAGAAGTGGGGCCCCCGGAAGTCGGTGGTATATTTTTATTATTTTTTTAATATTCTCATTAATTAAATTACTAAATCAACACTCGGTCGCACCAGGGGGTCGGCCGAGAAAAATGTTTTAAAGAAAATTTCAATATCCCGTGTTCCATTTTTAGAATCAATCTTCCAAATGGTCCTGTACATCTCCTTCGCTATAAACACAATAAAATAATCAGCAGATTAAAATAATTTAAATATATAAAAGAACAAAATATATATACAGGTTAAAAATACACACCACAAGTTAAAAGCAGAACATGATAAGGTACACAGTTTAAAAGCAAAAATATATACATATATATAAATACATACATATATATATCATAAACAAATCCGGAGGAAGAAAAAATTACAATTAAAAACAGACAGACGAATTAAAAGTTTAAGATAGCCAAACAAATAAGACGTAAACTGATTAAAACCCTTAAAAGTTTAAAAAAGATGCACAACCCGAAAAGAAAACCCGACACAACAGAAAGACATCACAACACGGCACAAAAACTGAACTATGTAGAAGAGCAGAACTATGTACAGAAGACACAAATCAAACAGTGAGAAAACGCATATTAAAAACTAACACAAACGGTCATAATCGGATAAAAGACGAATTCGGTTAAAAGCAGGTCAAAATAGGATACGTCATGATTTGGGTAAAAGACACTAAAAGGTAAGTAAAAGATGGTAACTGTCATGTGTTGGTAAAATTCGTCAGATAAAGACTGTCACGAATTGGTAAAGAACACTAAAAGGGTGGTAAGACGTCGTAAATTGTATAAAAACTTCCAAGTTTAAAGCGCATAGTTAACATTTTTATAAGATAAAAAAAATTAGTTAAAATTGTTTATGTTAAAATCTAAGAAATGTAACGTATGATTGGGGGGTGGAACGAAAGGAGGTGTTGGGGAAGGTGATAGTATTTAAGCGAGCAATGCAGTGGATATTACAAAAACCAAGCAGCCATTATAATAAGATTGTATTGTTGATTATGGACATAGGAAAACCTCAAAGCAGTGGAGAGCGAGAAGTATAAAAACAATGTCCAGAATAATAAAAACCCCAACGAATATTAATGTGTCCGACATTGTAAAAACTTAATAAAAATATTCACTTGTAAAAAGGACGATGGTGAGATAGGATGGGATGGTATTTACAAGAAGGAAGTTCTGAAACTCCAATGAGAATGAGTTCTCAAAGAATTCTCTGTAAAAATTAAAAAAAAAGAGATAAGAGTAGTTGTTCATGATATAAAAGACTAATAAAAGTTTATAAGATAAAAACGTCTAAAATCATTTTCGGTGGTGCCAAGAGAGAGCGGGGCTGATGTCGAATAAGTTAAAAAGTTTGAGTTGAAAAGAAACTTAATTAAAATATAGTGATGAAACAAAATTTTGATAATTTGATGGTTCCATAAAAACAATTCAAAACCCTGGCCCACCGGCCCCCACTTCACCAACCGCGTAGCTCGAAAACGAGATCGGCGGAGAGCTGGGAGGCCAGGTGGACAATATCCAAAATGGATAAAATATTTTTTAATTAAATGAATTATGCGGATCTTTAAAATAAAATAATTTACAAGAACCATTTGCAATTTAGTTTAGTAGTAAAAACATGTAAAAGTCATAATAAATAATGTTAATTTTTAAAAATTTAATAAAAATATCATATTATCATATCATTATCAACAATCGTCAGTCCGCTCAGGTGTTTCCTGTTGGGTAAGCCCCTCTCAGATTCTCGCGCTAACCCTGAAGGCCTCGACAAATTTTTCTACAGCAAATTTATTACATAGTAAGTATTTAAACCAGGCTCTTTTATGGGGAGACGCGGGCTGTACAAGATGAAAATGTTCGCTATGGGTACAATTGAAAGCATAGTGATCCGCGTCTCCAATTGCTTTACAAATGCATAGAGGGGAACCCAGTTTTTTAAATCGGTGAAGATATGCTGGGAAAGGACAGTGCCCATTAAGGAAAAATATAAGTGTTTTGTTATTAATTAGGAATCTATCCACCTTATCCAGGTACTTCCTTGCCCTAATTCCTGAGGGGGGAGTCGGGACTAGTCCAATACTGACTCCACTCCTCCGAGATAAAAGATTTAATCTTTTTTTTAAAAAAGGAGTAGGGCGCTGGTATGTTGTAAGTCTCCCTAACGTTCATTGGCGAATTGGTCGGTCACCTTGTTACCATGCATCCCAACATGGGCCTTCACCCATTTGAGACCGACCACGTTCACTAATGTGCTCAGTTTCAATTTAATTTCGTTAACAAATTTGGATCTAGAGTAGTGGCTCCCTAAGGCAGCAATAGAGGAAAGGCTGTCGGTGTAGATGTTGGCTGTAGTATTTTTACCGACAGCCCAGCCGACCGCAAAACCAAAGCTCTGCCTGAAAAACTGAATTGTAATAATTTAATTTAAAAGTAAAAATTTCATTATTATTGTTGTTTTTAAAAACACATACCACGAATCCAGTGAAGTCTTCCAACCTGGATCCGTCGGTGTAGATCTCATAGGCCGCATCAAGTATGGTCTCATTAAGTGATACCACCCTCTGGTCGGCCGAAATGTTTTTAATTAAAATATTTTTATCTAAGGGGACATCGCTTAAAAAATTGTTAAAATGAGAGAAGATCTGAAAACGGATGTACTCGGATGTTGCCACGATGTGCAGGGGGGGGGGATACATGTAACGATATTCAAAAGATTGGTGGACGTAGTTCTATAGGCCGGGGTGAAACGTAAAAGAAAAATCCTTTGGATGGAGTGGAACCTAATAATTTGTAAGGCCCCGCCCCATATAATAGAACCGTAGAGCAGGACCTTTTCAATTACAGTATTATACCAAAATTTTATTATTTTGTTATCTATGCTCCAATTGGATTGAATCCCCCTATTAAAATTTGATGTTAGATTGAGGGCCTTCTCGGTTAATGTTGAAATGTGGGTGGTTCAAGTAAGTTTATTATTGATAGTAATTCCCAGGATCTTCAAGCTGTCTCCGATTTTAATTCTGGTGCCGTTAATACGGTACCTAGGCCTTCGGTTCAGGGTAGTAGTGTTTCTTTTTGCCAGTTTCCGGGAGGATATACTTTTGAAAATTATGGCCTAGCATTTATCAATTGAAAACTTTAATTTCAATGTTTTTAATTTATCATGGATGGTGTCCAAAATATTATTAACGTTATCAGATAAAATATGTGATGTTCGACCACCTACCAATAATGCCAGGTCATCGGCAAAAGCCTGTATATAAACTCCCGGAGTATTTAGACTAAGTATACTGTTGATTCAGATATTTCAAATGGTGGGAGCTATAACTGAACCCTGTGGACACGCACCCTCTATAACACCACCTCGTTGAGCTTAAAATTTAATTTACGAAATAAATCTTCCTCTCTGTTAAATAAAAGTAGTTAAAACTGCTAAAAAAATCTTGGAATCCGCATAGACCCCAGGATATCAAAGAGTACCGACCAGTTCATGTTGTCAAACGCTGATTTGATGTCCAGGAAGATGAGGGCCAGATGTTCTCCCTGGAAGCGAGATTTGACGTTATTGACTAGGTTCTGAATGTCCAATTCGCAGCTGCGGCCCTCCCCGAAACCAAATTGGTTGCCATGTAAAATTTTGTTGCGATCCAGCCATTGATTCAGTTTTAAAGAGAAAGCTAGCTCATAGATTTTTTCCTAGCGTTGAAAGAAGACAGACCCACCGGTAAGAAGAACACAAGGCAGGATCCTTACCATTTTTAAGTAAAAAGAAGACCCTGCCATTCCTGAGGCATTCCGAAAAGTAGTTATGGTAAAAACGGGCATTAAAACGTTGGAGCATAAAATTTTTGTCAATGTTAAAAACCGTACTCAACATACGATAGTCAATTTTTCCAGTCCCGAGGTTTTGCCGCCTTTGAGACTCCTGAAAACAAGTTCTAAATCTAAAATATCGAGAGCCTCAGTAAATTTGGGGATATAAGTATAATTAAAATTGTCGTCGTTGGTTTTGCCTGGAAAGAAGTGATCCATAATGCTATTAATCTTATCCTTTAATCGAGTGTTAGGATCACCGTTCGGGTTTATTGATATACACTGTGATGAAGATGACTTGTTAAAAACTAAATGAAATAAAAACCCGAACTTTTTATTGTAGTTAGTGCAGAGTTTCACCCAGGCATCCCTTTTGATTTTTAAAAGAAGTTTTTTATATGCGCCTCTTTTTTTGCAGTAATTAGTCCACCAGACAGTAATGAGGTCCTCCGTGTATTTGTTTTTAATGTGAGACCTATAAATTTTGAACAGTTTGTTAACTTTATTTCTGCGCACTCTGAGTTCCTCGTTCCAGAAGCTAAATCTCCTAGCTATTTTAGAGGGCTTCTTTTTGAGATTTTTAAAGCCTGCATGGTGAATAAAATCTATAAATTCTTTGAAAAATAAGTTAAGCTCAGATATATTTTTAATTTCACTAAATTTCTGTTGATATATTTTAAATTGTTTTTTGACATGATAAATAAATTTGTTTAGGCCATATTTGTATTTCAAGTGGAAATCAGCATCCGGAACGGTTTCAATGTCTAGTTTAAAATATATGTATTTATGATCTCTAAGGGATTCCGTGTCTCCGACACCCCAGTTTTTAACATAATGGGCGATCGAAGAGGTGATAAGAGTCAAATCAGGGAACCCAATATGTGTTGTGGATTCGAATATCGGACCACATTCTTGGATATGACAGATGGTTAAGTTGTTGGAGGACAAACGCCTGCCCCTATAGTTATCCAGTCATAGCCCTAACGTTTAGCTTTACAAATGATATCTCCAACGTCTCTTCAAAAAGTTAAAATCTTCTAATTCCTTAAGGATTTCGTCAATACTGTAGTGAGGCGGAAAGTAACAATTAATAATATTCAAAATAAAATAATTAAAATACAGTTCAGCACATACCGTATTGGCAGTGCTGAACTTAAAATAAACATTTAAATTTTTGTTAAAAATATATATAATGGCTTTTTTGTCGTTGGAGATAAAAGTCCGACATCCGAAGTACGCCCTTCAGGGTTCCCCTTTTACCAAATGGGGGTCCTGGGCAGCGATAAAGTCTAGGTTTAAATCCCTAACGATCTGATAAACTGAGGAGTGCGCCGCATGACAATGATTTAGGTTAATGTGAATTCCACGGACAGTTTTAGTGTCCATAATCGGTGCGGTTTTTCCCTAAGTCTCATTGCCTCATGTAACTTTTGCAACTTCTATCTAGGCTGCTATAGTTTACTCCAAAGTTATTGAATCGCTCATTAAAACCTGTACAATTGACACAGCAGGTTCTTTTGCACCTATGATTTTTCCCTTGGGTGTTATATTCCTCGCAGTTATCGCATGTCGGGGCCCCTCCCTTCTATTGCAATTTTTTGTAGTGTGCCCGAATCCTAAACATTGTTTACATTGCTTAACGCTGACGAATTCGGACATACATAGTCTGCTCCAGTCATAATAAAGACCTCCCTTGTGTTTGATTTCAGTAAAAATTTTAGGAAGAACAGAGAGGACCCAATGTTTTGTCTTTTGTTTTTATTCTTTATACAAAAATCAACCTTGAAAAGAGGTTCGGAGGAGGAATTAGGCAAAAAGAGATTCTTATTCATTAATTCTATCCTCAGGTCCTCCTCGTTCCTCTCAGATGATACATTATACAAAATGACCTGAGGTTCTTTCTTTAGAGGGATAATAAATTATTTAGATGAATTATAAGTTTCTGCAATATTGTTATCTCGTAGTAATATATCTTTTATATGACCAGATTCCTCTTGATTTGCGGATAGGTTTTTCAGGCCTCCTCCAAAAATTGGGCCAACACCTCTTACTCTAATGGAGGGGTCCTCTCTTTTAAGAAAATTTAAAATCTGTTCTCTGTTGGTTAGGTAATCGCCCCGGTCCGCCATTTTAGAATGTATTTAATACCTTTATATCACTTTTTAAAAATGTTCTTTTAATTATAGCAAATGCAAGCACGCAAAAATTATTTAATGCCGGCCAGACCTGAATGAGAATCTACAACATTCAAGAGCAATACCGTGAAACATGTTTAAAAATTTATTAAAATTCGACTCAAAAAATTTATTACCGATGAATATTGATTTGTTTGCGAGTTTCATTAAATTTAATTAGCGTCCCATTTGAAAGCAACACTAGGGATATTTTCGTATGCATCTCGTAGTATTGACAAGGATGATGCCTGAGGATGATACCTGCATCCCTTCTCTAAACTTCTGCACCACACCAACGGGAGGTTGTTTGCCCTCGACATCAGATTCAACATGTTCTATATCCGCAAACGTGATGGATCTTTGGTGGAATTGGGTCTTGAACCTAGAATCCTCTGGTGAAGGGTCTTGATTTGTGTGCGTGTAGGTCACTAAAAGACACTTTGTTTCCTCACTCAATTATTATTTTAACTTCAACAGGTTGAACCAAATACGGAAGAAATAAAACTGTTATTACTAACGAGCAAATTTATGATATTTACAGTGGTGCGAAAATATTTTTTTTCCAATAATGCAATTTGAAGGAAACCGATAAAATATTTTATTGAATGAAAATATTAAGATTGCAATTAATTTTTATTGAAATTCTGATTAAAATTTTTTAAAAAACTTCTTTTATTGATTTTTTCCCCCTAAAAATAGCTACTTGATAAATATAGCAGTTCTTGGTCTATTAGTCTATGGTTTTGCATTATACGTGTCTTCGCTCGCAGACAGTATTCAATCCAGTCTATTATCCTTATCGTGTTCAAATAAAAAAAAGCGAGGGGGACAAAATAATCCACCCTTTATTTTCCGAACCTTGCAACTGTCGATTGCTTCAAGCTCAAACTGCGCTCCCGTTAAAGATAAAACACAACTGATAATTGAAAGAATAGTGAAACATTTATCGAACAATTATGAATGTTTTCATTTACAGATATCTTCTAAATTTTGTTTGCTTTGTTCTGTTTTTAATATGCCACTTTTTAGCAGCATTACTTTCCTTTTCTGTGAATGGAAAAGTCATTTATTTTTATCTGTATCATTTCTCATTCTGTATAGCAATAAAAAGATAAATAGTGTTTGACTGCATTAAAGGATGCATGCATTCAGCTACTTAACAATAGTGTTAGCACATTGTATTTATATCCCCACAACAATAAAAGCTGGAAATTATTTTGATTCAAGTGTTTCAGCATGGAACGATGCCATTTCGGATAGGTTTTCTACTTTCAACGGTGCTGATGAACCAAAAAATGTTTCGGCTGATGAATGGGATATTGAAGAAGGTAAGTCATTCAAGGAATGGATTATTCATAAGTATTTTTGCCTTTCACAAGATTAATCTTTAAATGAACCCTAACCTAAATTCGTCGAATGTAAAAAATATATAGGAGTAATAGAAAATATCAATTAATTTTAGGAAAATAGAAAAAACTTTAAATGTGTAATTATGTTTATCGTCTTCCTCTTAGGAATTTGCATGCAATTGACACTGTGCATTCTATGATATGAAAAAATGATGCTGTCTCTAAAATAAACTGGAATCTTACGAGTTAACTTCTGTATTCTTAAGTACCTGTTAAGCTGCAGTTTTCATTAAAAGTATATAACTTTGTAGAATAAGGTCTTGCAATCTGAAAATCAAAAGTTGCAGTAATAAGATACTATGGGTATCTTACAGTATATTTTCATATATTTTTGTTTTGTGTCGCTGATACTATTTACTTGCATAGTGATGGTATCAGAATTTCAACAATCATTTTTTTTGTAACACTAAATACTTTCAGATCAGAAACTGTGTTCTTGAATTGTTTATTTGCATGCATTTGTTGCTTTTAAAAACGGTATTACGTTTTATATAAATTATTGTAAAAACTTTTTATATTTTAATTGCACATTTAATTTTGTACACTACAATAAGCAAAGAATTTCTTTCTAAAATAATTGGAAATTCTTTATGTTTATAATCAACGTTTGAAAAATAAGAATCATTCATTCCTTAGAGATTTTTACTTTTATTATTTGTTAATTAAATTACTGTTCTAATTTGAGAGACATTTTCTGATTTTCTCATTTTAAAGAATTCCATGCAAGCAAGCAATTGAAAATTTTTTGTTAATATCTTAATTCGTATTAAGATATCTGAATGGGATACAAATAGGAAACCCGTTTTAAAATTTGATATATCTATAATTCGATGGTACGTTTGAAGAAATTAAGAAAATTATTTGAAATTTTTTGAAGACCTCAGACAATTTTTTCAAAAATAATGTAAATAATGAATGATTTATTTACATATCGACATTTGTTTCTAAATCTGGTGTGTTCGTACTGTGATTTCTTCAGATTTATTTTCAAGATTCTTATAAGTCACTATTTTTAATCCTCATTGGCAAAAAACTTCAGTTGCTCTCTCTATCTTGGGTGACGGTATCGTGTCATTAAACTTTTTCCAGTCTAAAATGTAAAATTAAAACTTTTAAATTATTACACTTAGATTTTTTTAATTGAACGTTAAGCGCTTTCCATTTAAAAAAAGAAGCGCGATCTTATTCCCTAATTTAAAAATACATTTGAGCTTTTACCAGAATTTTATTATGGATTAAGAAACACAAAACTTTTTAGCGTAATCATTGTCAGAAATCTTTAAACTGTTTCTAACTATCTGATGTGATTGAATTTTGGATAAGTGCAAATTTAAACTAACGACAGTAAGATAAAAAAAGGCTTTTTTTATTATCTTCTGGCTCTTTCTTATCTCATACACCATAAGATAACGAACTATTTTACTTTGTTTATTACCCGTCTAATTGTACTTAGTTTGAGAATATGTTACAATGATTGCTATTTCGCTGAGAACAAAATTTGTATATATATTTGGATTAAATAAAGGATCCATGACATATTTGGCCTTTGGAAACGATAAATGACATGGAAGAATGAACCCGTTTTAATGTGGAATGAAATTTAATGGAAGACGTACTCATTCAACTGAAGAAACAATCTTCAAGCCGATGGCCAAATTCCGAGGATACTTTGCGAGCCTTCCTCATCTAAAGAGCAGGACATTAACAAAGTAAAAGCTTATCAATAATATTGAGATTTTTTCTGCGATGTTTTCTAATGTTGCCCCACATAAGTTAATTAGAAGATAAAAAGTAGGAGTAATTCAAGAATGTCTGCTAAAACATTTGTGGCATGAAGATAAATCAAATAATTATCTGCAGTATCTTTCAAAAATACTTGTTGATATTGAGAATCTCACCAGCATAATCTTTTTTATAATATTGCCACATATTTAGCAGTATCAGCCATCATTTTTAAAGTGTTAGTAAAAACTTATCTCAGGACTGTTTTATCGATAAAACTTGGGAAGAATAGATTCCAAGATAATTATGTGTCACAACGAAACAAAAGATAAAATAGATAAGAATGGTTATCAAGAAAATATCCTAAAACAATGTATTAAGTTCAATATTTTGGTGATATTTGGATATTTTGTTCAATGACAGCACTGTTATGCTCAAAAGAAATTCCATCACAGGTTTTTATTGAATCAGTATATGTCATTTTATAAAATTCCACACATTTTTGTCATCACGAGTTTGAGCTTATTTAGAAAATTTCTGAAAGGCTTATTTTATAGTGAATACAGTAATTAATTTTTTAACATTATGTTGGGAACAAATAAGGTTTCATAAAATCTATAAACTATACGTTCACTGGTACGTACAGCAAAGACATTTACAGGAAAATAGAGAAAGACTTTATTATTAAGTAATACGATATTTAACATTTCATTGTAATAAACTCTAATAATAGTAACGTGCATGCATTAAAGATTAAATAAGATATGACAGTATAAAAATTGCTTGGTTCGGAAGTTATTCGTAAATAAATGAGTTTTTAAAAATGACCGATTTCCTATAGAATGATTCAAATAGAAATTCTGTAACTGGAAAAGTGATTTTTATTGATATTGAATGATAAAGGATATATTATTGAGAATACTTCAGTACGATGGCCAACACTTATCGATGGATTTCGATTTATGCTGGATTATTAAAATGGTGATATTGTGAGTCTGGTGGTGACGTTATGCACAAATGAATTCGCAAAATTCCTATTTTCTTTCTAAAGATTAATAATTATTTCTAATCTTTTGCCAATTTCAACTTTCTTTTCCAATTTTATAATTGTAGCCTATTCTTAAAAAGACATGTATTATTGTATAGGTGAAAAAGTTTTAAAATTATTTAAAAATACTTAAGTTTTCAGACAGTCCGAATTTCACACTGATTAAAAAAGTCACACAAAGCCTCTCATAACTAACTAAAGTGATAAATACGCAAAGATGAAGATGTTTCCTTACTTAATATTATGAGATCATATGAAGCGCAATTTATGATTCTGAACCATTATTTAATAGCCGTCTTTAGCGACTAACTTGTTCGCCATTATTAAAGGTCGTTGACATTTTAAATTAAATATTTTATGAAGCTTCAACTTATTGGTTTCTTCAGCAAAATAATTTTTAGCTTCAAATTTTTATATCCATAGATCTCATACTATATAGAAGTCTTATATTGTTCTGTTTATTATTCTATCCATTTATTTATTTTCCTGTAATATTCCCTTAATTCAACTAATATAAAAACAGTCTTTCTGTAAAAAAAATCTGAGTACAGAAAATACATTCAGCATTGGCGTCTTATGTATGGAATATCTATATAAAATTTATTAAATATCCCAAAGAAATTTTCAATACAATTTCTTTGATTTAATATAAAATTCAATTTGCTACAAAGGATGTGATTTTCAAATGATAAGAACACTAATATATATTTTATATAACCACTTATACACAAGTATTTATGCATTTTTAGAAAAATCTTTGGGCTGACTGATTTTCGATTAAAATATAAAATCATTATTTTGGGAATATTTGGATTAATTTTTTTTTCTGGTTATGAGTCTATATCGTGATGTCATGGCAGAAACTCGCTTCTTAAAATTCCTAGAGATATTGATTTTCATTCCTTTTCTACTACTTTCTATCGTGCACTGAAAAAGAGTTCTTTTCAACAGATTGCTCTTTCATAGGTGAAACTTCAGGAGAATTGTCAGGATTATGTTTGAAATGTATATGTTACTGCTAAAGTCCAAAATTCAGTTGATTTGCAGATTAGCTAGCTAATATGCACAATAACTAGGGCGTTCCGGTAAAGTGCGGAAAACTTTTATTTCTCAAATTATCTAAATATTCTGCGCATTGCCTAGATAATCTGCACATTACCTATTAGACACTTGTTTAAGTGAAAATACGATCTGTTCTGGAACAACAGCAACGTATCTGTACGCTTAAATGAAATGCTATTTATTTATTTTTGGACATCTAAAGACAATCGAACAATCGACTCATAAAATCATTCATCAATCAATTGAAAAACTATAATACAAAAAAAAAATCAAATAGTTTAACATCTTATTACAATAAGGAAATGAATTAGCGAAACATATATTAAAATTATGCTTATTTATTAGTGCAATTTAAAGATCGGTTGACACTTTGAACTGCACAGGAATTGGTTTTTGCTGCAAGCATATCTATTTGTGGTACATTTAGATTTGCAGTCACATTTTTTTAAACCCTGCTCGATACCAAGGAATTGTTTTATTGCTATTTGAGGTAAAGATATTTCTCTTTTGTTAAATGTCTCTCTTTGCAAATACTGAATTCAGATTTCGCATACAACTTTTGAACGTTAACGATACGGAAGTCACTAATGTGCACATTACCTAGTTAAAATGATTTGATCCCACACTTTAACGGAGCAAATCAGTTAATTGGCAGATTAGCTCAGTAATCTGTAAATTAATGGCTTTCGATCTTTGATGATAACATATGGATAAAATACTTGCAGCAGTCTTCATTCTTTTCGATTTTTACCTCTTGAAATATGACTTATAGCTTTGTCTTCATGAAGTTTTATTATTGAAAGCCATTAGGATTCGGATATGGAATTTTTTCTGTAAATACCTGGCTTAAAACTTTGGTTGTTTTGTTTAACATTTTTCCCACTCTTCTTATTTTTAATTTTCCACGATTGGAGAACTCCGCGATAATCATAAACCTTGTATTGACAATAATTTACTTTGCATTGACAATTCAGGTTTTGCACAGTTTTTTCCTTCGTTTTCGGCATTAAATAGATCTATTTTGGTAGTAATCATTTAGATCAATTTCATGAAGGGCAGCCACAATGTATTTCCATTTGTTTCTTGTTAAATAGTGTCCATACAGGGTTCTAAAAATTGTTTTGCATTTGCCTTTCAGTTTTTTTTCAAGCTGTAAATCTTGGTATGTTATTTTATAAATCAAATATTGGAAAGTATGTGAAAATGGTTTTAATTATTTCAAAATGACTGTTGTTCTAAAATATTTGACATAATACTTAATATAAAAGAAATTTATGATAAGATTAAAAAAAACAAATAAACGAAAGGATCATTAAAGGAAAAATTATGATCGTTTCTTTAATCCGTTCTTAGTTAATTATTTTTAAAATAACTCGATTACAGCATGTTTGACCAAACATAAACATGTTTTGAACATGATGCCAAGATGTTGATAAAAGCTAATTTTACTCATGGACATGAAATGTCAACAGTTTAAATTGCATTTTTATTTTATTGTTGGGAACTATAATCAAGATATTTTTTTAAAAAAATGATTGCGAATAGAAAAAAAATGTATGGAAAAATTAGATTCAAATGATAATCTTTGAATTTCAAATATAAAAATGATTCTCATGTTGTAATATTTTCGAAAGTTACTGTGGGAAAAAAAAGGAAATATAATTATTCAAAATTTCAAAAAATTTGCTCCGAGGTGTAGATTTTTTCCTCCGGATTATATATGTATCAGGTTTGGAAACTCCAGATTCAACAGTCTAGCCGGTACAGTCCTAATACATAAACATACACATTCATCTTTATTATAAGAAAGGATTTTCCTCAAGTCTACTTAAAGTTCTCCCCTGAAAGAGTTTTTTTTAACTGTCCATGAGTGGTTTGAAATAACTCTCCGAAATTCACTTGAAATGATATATTGTGTATATCCCTACAAAAGAAGCAAACTATAGTATTAAAAGTTCTGCTAAAAACGTTTATTTATTAAACTCTATTACTTCTTTAATATGCATTTATTTTATACTGAAATTTTGAATAATTTATACTATATGATTAGTTACTTTATCCAGAAATCCATTTTTCTCTTTTTTTATGATGTACGAATGTTCTAATCAAATTATTAAGCTTCCAATAATTTAAAATTATGCAAACATTTCATATAAAATATGAAGTATATTTTATATTCTGCTTTTTCCAAATAGTAAATCAGAAAATTATAAAATACTCATAATAGGAAATATATCATTATACATCATTCACCAATATCCACATGAAGTCGTACTCTTCAATTGCTAATTAATATTAACCATCACAATCACAAGATCACTATTAAATCATGTCGTTGAATATATAGGGATAATAAATGATCCGATCACATAATTGACCATTTGTTAAGACCTGTGTGTATCTATCAAGAGAAAATGTTTCCAAATTTTCATACACATTTTCTCGGTTTGTCCTATTTTATCAGTAAAGAGCATTACCGAGCAGATTATTTAGCCCAAAGAATACATTTAAATTGAAATGTATTGTTTATGAAATTTTTCAACTAAGTTTAACTTGAAATATGAATGATACATGGCTGAAAGGTAATTAAATGAGATTGGGTGGTAGCTACATCTTACAGAAGAGAAATCTCATATTTCTTTATTTTCATTTAAAATCAATTTTCAGATTCATATAGGTGTTTTAAGGAATTATATTATAAAAGATTTTTTTTTGCTTATTAAAAATAGTACATGGAAAGCAAATAACGTTTTAATATTGGAGAAACCGCTCATTATTTTAAAATTATTCTTAAAAAAAGAGTTGATATTACGCAGCATTTTAAATAATTTTCATCATTATTGAGATACATTATTTTCATACATAGCAGTCAGAGTATTCCATTCTTTCTTCTTCAAACGTGAATACTCTTGTATATAAGAATATGAGATTTAAGTTAATAGTAATTAATAAGGGCATTGATCTTATGCATCAATTCCGAATTCTTTCAATGTTTTATGGAATGTCTGTGTGTAATGTTTCATGCATAACAGGAATTTTAAGTTTCCAATTAATTTAGAAAAAATAATGTATATTGTCTTCTTGGATAGGGATTTAAGACTCACCCTACCTGCGCAGTGTGGGGTCGTTAAGGGGTTCAGTAAAATGTCAGAATTAGTGTAACAGTATTTATATTACAAGTTACTATACTTACAAACAATTTGGTACAAAATTTTAGAATAATTTTAAGATATGCGTATAAGAGCATGGATCAAAGCATACAGCACATGTCATCACTAGATCCAAACTGAGTCATTGTGCTACATGGCATCAGAGGGGCTCTATTTCTGACGTCATCATAGTTATGGTTTGTGTTAAAAGAGCGGTTACAGCAAACAGTAAACATAAATGATTGGCTCTTTAAAAAATTTTAACTTCAGAAATGAACAACATTCTGAGCATTTTATGCATGAATATCTCAAAAAGATTGTCATTGTCAGTGAGGGGCTTTCACATAACTGTTTTGTCAAAAAAAAAAAAAAAAAAAACTGAAAATATATATTCTCAAAAGACATTTTCGTGCTCAAAATGAACTCGTGAGATTTTAGAATGGAAAAATTCTTGCTCACCGAATCCAATCCAAATAAGAGAACAGGAAGTAAATTCAGTTCTGGTGATATGTCGTTCGACCACACAGTGCAATATCTCGTTTAGATTTGCTGTTTAGTTTGGCTGAGAGCAGTTGAACTAACTACAAGGTAATCCTACACATTTATTTTGTCATTTCAAATGATCTTTTGTTGGTAATATTAACAATGACAACCATTTCAAAAATGTTTTTCGCAAGTAATAATTTCAATAATGTGTATTGTTTTGAAAAATAGAATGGCATTAAGGTATGGAAAATGACTTCATTACGTCTTGAATTATGTCAAAAGATTAGTTGAAGACGAATTTTTTTATTATTTTTGAAACAATAATTAGAAAATTGAAACATAAAAAATTCTTCATTTTATTCTTTGTATTCGTTTGTTTTTTTTATATTTTACATCTATTTTAGAAAGTCAATATTTATTTCTAGATCATGCGTATTGTGTTATTTTGCAGAAAAAAATGTTTTCGAAAATAGAAGAACATCTTTCTGGCTCCTATTCAGTTTTCGATTTCTTCTTTTTTCCATTTAGGCTGCAAGTGTATGAACGGGAGATGCGAGAATTTGTGCGTGAAAGAGAGGAACGGAGTCTGCCGCAAAACTTCGAATGTTTGCGTTTGTGGTCCAGAATATTTTAAAGTCAACGACGAGACTTGCATATGTAAGAAGCCTTCCTTTTTTCATATTCTGTAAAATTAGAATTTTGTTGTAAATAATTCCGAAGTGGCTGGCAGATATGGCCTAGTGAATACAGTGAAATGCACTTTATACGATTTTTTTTAATTTAAGGAATTTCTAGTATTTTGAAAAAAATTTCCTAAAATATTCAGAAGTAATTATTTTTAAAATATCTTTTAATCAACCTTTCAAACACTTAAAAGAACTATTTTCACTCCTTTCTCCTACTTTTCATGGAATGGACAGTTCCGATTGTTTGAAACATTTCAAGTATTGATCAGCGTCCTGGTTTTGTTTTTTTCTTTTTTACTCTGAACCTCTCAGGAAGTGCTTTCTTAGTTCTGCCGCTGCTGTGATGTAGGAGAGGGGAGTGCCTGTTCAGGTGTCGTCCTCATCATCTGACCGCGGTTCGAATTTGCGAGGTCCGTCCCAAAATAGCCTTAGATTTGCTTTAAAAAGGCACGTTAATATAGCTAAAACTAAACTAAACTGAACAGGGAGTTTTCTTCTGTCGAATTTCTCACATATTAGCAATATATATATATATTTTTTAATTTAAGGCATTCTTCTAACGAAAGTGTATGCCTGTTTCTAAATGGTTTAGAAATCATAGCATTTAAGCTGCGATAAGAGTGGACACAATATATATTTGAGAAATTAATAAAGGATATCGTATTTATAAACCATTTGGAATAGGGTTTAAACAAAAACCGATTTTTTGAAAAACCGGTTTTCGAATTCAGTATTACCAAAAAAACCAGTTTTAGCCGGTTTTCGAATTTTTGTCAAAAAGTAGAATAGACAAAATTCTATTTAATTTATATAATATTAAAATTTTATTATATAATATTAAAATATAATATAATAAAATTATATAATATTAAAATTTATATATTATTAAAATTTTAATTAATTTATATAAAATAACAAAAAGAAACGAAATCAAAAGCAAAGTCAAAGTTAAAATATTAAAAAAAATTAAGGATTACATATACATATTACATTTACATATACATACATATATATATTACATTTACATATATATACATATACATATTATATATACATTACATATACTACTTACACAAAATAGGAAAACTCAAGCAAAAATTTTAAATTATATTTATATTATTTTCACTCATTTTAATTTCTCCTAAGAAAATAGGATTTTAAAAAACATAAAATATCCATTGAACGGTGGCTAAGTTTTGACACAATATTGCTTGAAATTGAAAATACTCGTTCATTAGTTACTTAGCTTGGTTTTATAGTTTTCATGGCATCAAATAACAAATCTAAGATTTTTGTTCTTTTATCCGTTGCCTCAAATAATGAAAATTCAGCTTTCGGTGTCTTTGGATTTGTAAGTTTTTCTTCAGTAAGTGAATTGATTTTTCCATAGCTTCTTTTAAAAAGGCATTATTCTGATGAGTAGTTTCTCCGATTTGCTCTTCATCAGAAACGGTTTCCACATAAGAATTTGGAAATATTCTATGCAGTATCTTTCCAGATAACATAATAATTTCAGTTTTTGAAGCTAAAAAAAGTACACAAGATTTCTTCGCTGAACTAGAAACATTTTATGATTTTTGCAAATGCAGCAAAAGAGTTGCTGATTCTACTTGTCTTCTTTCCTGAATTCGTTCTTCTAAAGCATATAATAATTCAGTGTTTAAATTGCTTATTTCAGTGTTTAAATGTTTTAGTTCAATTTACAGAAATTCAAATATATCTTCACTTGTTAATAAATTGGCTTCTCGTCGCCCTAAGCCTTCAGCTGTTACACGAATTGGACCCAACCGATAAAATTCAGAATATTTGCTTTTTTTTTTAAGAGAAATATCCAGGCGTTCCGAAAAACCGGTTTTCTTGATTTAAAAACCGGTTTTAAAATGTGACAAATTTACTTTAAAAAACCGTCAAACTCTAGTTTAAAATATTAACAAAATATAGGTTGCAATTCAAAGAAATCGGGTTTTGTTTGGAATTCAAGTAAGCTGCTTTTGAATACTTAGTGAAAGTAATATATAATATGTATCAAATTCTTTTAAAATATAGTATGTAGTATTGTATATGCATTGCCCTCTTTTTCAGATTGTGATTGTGGAAAAGGCTTCAATTGCACATTTTACCATGTGACAAGAACTTGCACCTGTCCAGAAGGATTTTACATCCGCGATGATAAATGTGCAGGTAAGAACATTTTGTTCTATGACAACACCGAGATTTAAAAACTTTAATAATCATCGCCTCATACATTAAGTTGTGAAAATTTTAATAAATAATTTACGAAGAAAACGACTTTATTAAAATTAATTAAAAAATATTGCATGAATGTAGAAAATTTCTTTGTGGGAAGACACTATTTGACATATTAAAAAAATTTATATATTTTTAATGCATATATTTCTATTTAAATATCTTCAGATCATTGAATAATTTACGCCATATAATTAAATACAATACTGTAGTAATTCTGTTTATATCATACGTCATCCTGCATTCTTTTATAATTGCTATTTAAATATTTTCCTAGCAGTAAACTAATGTATGTCCTATATCTAAATTCAATTATCATATTATATCATGTTTCATTATTAATTTTTTTTTGTATGATGAATTACATGTGTCTCATGCTTCTTTCATTAAGTACTTGTCTTTGTTATTTTCCATCAGCTTTTGAATCAGGCTTTCGTTTAGATTAGATTTGTATTCCGAAACATGTTATCCCATGAAACCACGTTTATGACATTTTTATTACCGACAGTGAATTTTTAGAAGTGTAAATCCTTTGTTTTAAAAATAAGGAAGAAGTGGAACTTTAATAGAAGTATTATAATTCTTTATTACGATTTTTTGGGGTTTTTAAATACGAAATCATTATCTCCATTTCTCCAGGGAATTCATTCCATGTTGGGTTTTTCTCATCACTTTTCCTAACACTCATCTATCTCAAGCTCATTATAAGGTCTTCACTCTTAACTTTTCATTTCTCACATTTTAAAAAAAAAATATTTCCCTTAAAGATCCGCAACCACTGTTGCTTACGCATACCTCCCTAAATATTTTATAAACTCATAGCTATATTCTAATAAGGAGTTAGGAATGGCAATAATGTGTGATACCAATGAAGGATAGCCGTCATAGTTTAAACATTTAAGACGACGCCGTCGTGAAAGTTTTTTCAGCTTTTATGTGAATTAAGTTGAGCGATGTGAATTATTGATTGATTATTGATTTTCAGACTTTGTAAGTTTATTTGGGCCTACTACATATCAAGGTTCTATTTTGAGTCATCTGAATTATAAACACAAAACACAGAGATTGCATGAATATTTGTTCTGATTTTAGCTCTATGCGATGCAAGTCATCCCTGCCAAAACGGAGGCCAGTGTATAGACGGCAAATGCCAGTGCAAAACGGGAACTTCTGGGGCATTCTGTGAATCCCCTGACCGGTGTGAAGCGACGTGCAAACAGCCACTTTTAGTGGAATGCGTTTACAATGAGGAGAAGGAAGATGTTTATTGTCTCTGCAAGAATAGATCTCTGGTGTACGATTTCGAGCTAGGAATTTGCAAACGTATGTATCATATTTGATTAATGATTAACGCAAGCGAATTCACTGCTATTTTTTTCTTAAAAATAATGCTAATTAATATAACTGACATTAATTGGAATTTAAATATTTCATGTATAATACATTTAGTATAAAAATTAATTTTATCTAACTTATTATAATACTCATAATCCTTTCATATTACCAAACTATTTGATTAACGTGGGACTTTAGATCATAAGTAATCGCTTTATAATGAAGAACATAACAATTATTTCTTTGCTTTCTTACAATTTTTCAGCACTGTAAAATAACTACTTGAATCAGTCAAAACTTCCAAGGATATGAAACATAAATTTAAAAAAAAATACCAGTAGATTAGATCGGAATCTCATTTTCACCTTATTTTAAAGTTGTCTTATCTAAATTTTGAAAGAATTAATAAAAAAATGCAAGAAAAGAATATGGTATCAATGAAAAGCCAAAATTTTATTTAAAATGTTAAAAATATTTTAAGTAAAATAATTTTTCTTGAAGTTACTGTAGTAAAACGACAAAATTTGAGTTATTTTCTATTTAATTGAATATTTTTTACACTCTGGAAAGTTGATGTATTTCTTTTGCCCTAAAAATAACTATGCAAAGTTCGATTGAAATCAGCTCTGCCGTTTAGGAGAAGATGCAAAATATACATAAATACATCATCAAAATGACTTTTACTTATATTAATATGTAATAGTAAAAAGCAACAACAGTTGATGCTCATATTTGTTAACTTTTATCATGTTGCATTTTGGGCTGTTTTTTTTATTAAATATGCATTGTAATTAGATAAATTTATTTCCTAATTTATTGATTCCTTTAAGAATTGGACCTTTATGTTTTATATGCGTAAAAATGATTATAAAATCACAAACTCACTTTGAACTAATGCTTATTAGACAGATTGTTACCTTTGATTTCATGGTATGCCTAAATGATTACAAGCATTTTAAATTAGTGGTAGAAGCTCAACAATTAAAAAACTCTATCAATATGTAGAGAACCAGATTAGTAGAAAAATTATAATTCGTCCACAAAAGTACCATTTAGAAGCAATTTTTTTTAAATCTAGAATTTAAAAATTTTTTACTATGAATGACAAATTCTTCAAATGTTTATCATGTGCCACATAATATTATTTTGGACAAATAGTAGGTGAAGCATAAAAAATATTGTACTTATCAGAAAATGAACGTCTTTATATTAATTATACACGTTAATAAGTGTTTTTTTATTCTAATATTGAATTTTAACTATTAATGATTTGTTTTTCGTTTTTGAAACTTCCTTTTATTAAATGTATTGGAATATATTCAGTTATTCTTCTAAAACAAGGAGTAAATCCTGAAGTAAATGACTCTTCTTTATGAAAGTACTCATTTTACGGTTACCTAGATAAGCATTTCGTTTATAAGTTTTTGGAAAACTATTTTATATCAAATAGTTTATGTAATCTATATAAATATAGTTTCAGTGAACTTTGTTCCTATCATGAAGTAAATAGATAGAATCATTTAATTGATTTCTGTTATATCAAGGTTATGATATAATAAATAAACAGTCTGGTGATGATTTCTTTTTAAAAATATGTTTGATATGCCGTATGAATATATTTAATTTTCTTAAATTACCTATTTTCATGGGATTATCATAATTTTTCGAAATAATAATTACTTACTCTTATTTTAGCCTGCCTATGCGGAGAAGGCACCTGCGAAAATAAAAATGGCACATTGATTTGCAACTGTGATCCTGGATATCAAGAATTCAATGGGCAATGTAGACGTAAGTACTCAACAGCTAACTGAGTTGCGTATAGTGATGAGACGTTAGCAATTACATGAGGCATAAATTTACTTAACTTAAAATTTGGATTTGAAATAAATATGTTTGATTTTTTTTTTATTTACACTGCTATTCTATTAAGGGAAAAGGTGCAAATATTGTATTCACTAATATTATTGACCTTGCTTTTAATTAACTTTCTGGAAGAGCGTCTTATGGAATAATAGCTTTAGTGCAAACCTGAGATATCAAGGCTTTTGTGGCTTATTTTCAGAATTTGAGAATCGTAGAATTTGATTTTGTTGCTGCCAATAATCATCAGTAGCCGTGTAGTTGGATTTTGCAATTTGCTACAGACTTCCAGATGCTCTATTGTATATTTAGTGCTTTATGTAAAATTAATAGCTTGACATCTGTTAGCTTCAGCGACGTGTTCACCTCGTAGTGAGCGGTTTAACGGTAGGTGAAGATGCTCGCCGGAAGGGATGCCAACTAACGGATAGTTCCAGCTTTGGAGAAGTGTTACGTCCTGTTAATGGTTCTTTTGTACAAAAATAAGATTTATTCATTTATTATAAAACATTTCTTGAATATTCTCACTTAACATGAAATTTCAAATGGAAAGAAACATTGTTACCCTAACTTATCAATTATACTTTAAAGCAATTCTACTCTTGTTTCTATAATGGCTGCCTCATACGTTTTATTCCTTCCTTTGAGAAAGGCGAATGGTACGCCTACACACGGATTAGAATGCTTAGTTAATTGCACCCATGAATATCACATAGGCTTACAAAAGAGAAATTAAAATCACAGTAAACTGAATTCATAGATTTTTATCCTTTAAATGCAATCTTCGGAGAATTCCCGTTTATTTTCAAATGATGAAATTAATGTTGCTTCAGAAGGGCTTCCATAAATTTTCTCTCATTATTCCAGAAATAACGTAAATAGCTAATAACACAGATCGGAATAAAGATAGAAATCAAAAGAAAAATAGTGGCATTTTTGTAGACCTTTTGCACTAAATTATTGCCACGTTGCACTTAAAATTCCAATATTCTAATGATTACGATTATGTTCTATGGACTGAAAGTTTTGTATCAAAATCTTGTGGATAAAAATTGAGTGCCTTATAGCAATATGGACGCTTAAGCTTTTCATGTTTATTAAAGATATATTATTTTATTTAGTAGTGATTTGTGAAAATTTGGTTGTGAATTCAATGCAATGAGACAGTAATGATTTGATAAGATATTAACTGGTTTTATATATTGGTCTCTGAAATCATTAACAAGGAGCTGCATCAAACTGTGATAGAATGAATACTTTCGTGTTAATAAGACATAAAATTCATGAATATGAGATGTAGTTTCAGTATTTGTTCAAAATTACAAATTTTGTTCCCAATTACTTTTGCATGCATTGAAAAAATCAGCATCCGTTAACAGAATTAATTTACAAGGAATATAATTAAGCAAAATATGAAGATTTATAATATATTTTTCGAAAAAAAAAATTGGATTTGAATTTACAAGATACACAGTGAACTTAATAGTGCTTAGGTACAACTTTGATATGATACTTTTAAAGAATAAGAGAAACAACTAAAGTGGGAAGTAATAGCCTAATATACAATTTTTTGAAATAATCGAAGTGTACATATTCAACTTTCAAACAAAAAAAAATTCTTTAAATTCCCACACACATACATACACTTTAAAGATAATAATGATATACATTATGATCAGATTGATCTGCTTGTGATCTTATTTATTATGGTTACATCAGATTTCTTCAAAAATCACTACTTGGCTAATGAAAAATAATTAAATTTTGGCATAATTCTCATGATATTTTGGTTACATTTACACTACTTATAAAAATAATTAAGATCATGCATAATTCCCATTTTACTTTGGTTACATTTACATTATGAAAATAATTAAGATTTTACATAATTCTCATGATACTTTGGTTACATTTTAAATCTTCCTGCACTTCAGTAATTTAAAAAAAAATAGTAGAATGAGATTAAATGAAAAAAAATTTATTTCGTTAAAAGAAAAGCGAATCTGATTAATGTTTTGACGCTTTCGTTATTTCTTATTATTCTAGAATTAGAAGATATTCCACATTCCTAATTCCAGAATAATTAGAAAATAGAAATAAAAACAGTATTAAGATAATTCCAATAGAAGTATTATTTTTTCAAGCTTTGCTGTAAACACTCATTTTTATTTTTTCCCAGCAAACCATAACTGTTTTACCATCTTAGTTACAAACAAATTAAAGGAATACATTGTATAAATAGATAATACGATGAATTTCTTATTTCTTGATATAAATCCTGCCTTCACATTGTTCCCTGAAAAAAAAATTACTGCACTAGTGTCAATTTAAGAAATATTTTCGTTAACAAAATTTTAAATCGATACAATTAACAGAATGAGATTTCCTGAATATTTTCGCAATTTTTTTAAGAAAGAAAGGGAGAACTCTCTAATTATTAACCAAAGCGGATGAATCCCAAAGCCAAACTTCCTGCTCTCGCAGGATGGTGGTGGCCTGGTGGTAAGGCCTCGGCTTCGAAACTATAGGGTTTTAGGTTCGAGACTTAATTCCACCGAAGAAGAATCGTGCAAGCGGCTCTATTACTTGCTAAATCCTTCGGGGTCAAACGTCCTCCGGCTGGTGTAGTATGGAATTTCGGAAAGGGGACTCCCAGCTCAGGTGTTGTCCTCTTCATATGATCGTGGTTCAAAATTACTAGGTACATCCCAAATTAGCCCTAGTGTTGCTTTAAAGCGGGATTAAAATATAACTAAATTAAACTAATGATGGCCACTTTTTAAATATCATTTTAATTTCTATGTTTTAGCATGCAACTGCGGCAATGGTGGAATATGTGAGATATCCAGAAGAGGGGAAAAGATTTGCAAATGCAAAGATGGGGACTTTTCAAGGGAAGAAAATTGTATTCGTAAGTTCATTAATATTTTACTTGACTTTAAAAACATATATTTCTTCTAAATTTTTCTCCGCTGCAGTCACCAGTTTTTCTTAGGTCCTTAAAAATATCTGGATACTAGAATATATTAAAAGTCTATTTTTATGCATAGTGTTTGACAGTGTCCGGGCGATTTCTGCCGACTATTTATTCGAGGACACTTCTTTGAGTCAAAATCTGTCAACTAAATTACTGTTATTACCTACTATTATTTTATTTTATTTTTATTTCATATTCATTAATCTTTAAAAAATGCTCCATAATTCTCAGTTGCCATTAAATTTTCATGGAACCAAGATGCAGAAATATAATTTATAAAATCCTTGAAAATGCTACAGTTTTATGTATTTTTCTCCAAAACGTTAAAAAGAATATGACCGGTGTATAAAAGAATAACTAAGAAACCATCACTACAACTACAATTACTATCTACACTGCACACTTATTTTTGACATTGAAAGATATCTCGTATTGTTACCATACAGAGATTAAGAAATATTATAAAAATGCTCTGCTTTAAAATTTTCGAAAAATTAAAATTCTGTAATAAAACCAGATAACAAATTATAAGATTTGGAATGTGAACAGTTCATATCTTAAACATTCTGTAGAAATGAGGTGTTTCATAGATTTTTCAATTTAAAGGTTCCGTCTCCATTCTTTTCTCATGTGTGTTTCGGAATCTTAATGAAAATACCTTCTTATAAACACTACATGTAATTATCATCTTTCTCGTGATCTGGGCGTACCGGGTTCGAATCCCGGTTCGGGTATGGTTGTTCTTCATCTGTGTTCTGTAGAATTTCTACCTGTGAGGTGTGTGAATATGTAGAATTTCTACCTGTGAGGTGTGTGAATGTGCCCCCATGTAAAAAGGGGTTGTGCAAGCGATTGTGTGTATGTCATCTTCATATGAGCTAGAAGTCAGACTTCTACCCTCGGGTGCTCAGGGGTCTTTACCCTCAGAAGCTACTGCACCCCATTTCTGTGGTAACGTGGACACGACATCATCAATTGCTTTTTCATCAAAATATTTTAAATCTTCAAATTTTAATAGTCATATAATTTACTCATAATAATATAAAGGCCTTCAGTCATAACATAATATGTATCTCTCTAATTTTCTGTTAGCTCCCGTAGAATTTATGCTTGAGATTAAAGTGAAATTGGTTAATCTGCATTTAATATAAGAACATTTTTTACTGAAACGAAGTATTTTTTTTTTAATATGAGTAGTGAAAACAGAGTCGCTGAGTATTTAGACCTTATGAGCACAAAAGAATATCTTTCTTAATTTATGTAATATCTCAAGAAGTTTTTTACAAAATTTTCTCAGATTCATCATGAACAGATCAATTAATTAACAATGTTTAGTTTTAAATGCATGAAACTCTAAGAAAATAAAAGGAATCGTTTGAAATAATCGGTCAGAAACTTGTTAAGCCTTCAAAACCAAGTCCGTATCCGCTTAAAATAGAGTTGTCAACAATCAGAACATAATGCGCATGTGTGAATTTTCAACGCCATGTATGGTAACGCAAATGTGTGAATTTTCTACGCTAGTTGGGGTAACGCTACTCAGATTAGAAATTTTTAATTTTCTTTATTCTGTTTTATTTTAATTCAAAAGTACTTCAGAATGAATCTGGAAGATCGATTAATAAACAATGTTTAATTTTAAATGCATCAAACACTAAGAAAATAAAAAAAAAATTGTTTGAAATAATAGGCCGAAAATAAGTTAAGTCTATCCTCGTTAGCGTGGGCAAAAAACTGAAGCCTTACTCATTTGGCGGTGGGGAAACGAAAAAAAATTTTTGGAGGGAAAGTTAGTTTATAATTAATAATTAAAATTCTAATTAAAAATTTAAAAAAAAGGATCCCAGGTGCACATTCGCGACCTCCAAGGTATGCATGTGCCAAATTTGGTAACTGTAGGTCGAATGATCTGGCCTGTAGAACGCCAGACACACACACACATGCATTGAGCTTTATATAAGTATAGATTAGCTGCGAAGTTTTCTGCAACATAATATATCAACACTTCCATACTTAACGTACAGAGACATTCAGAAAGGTGAAGAATTTTCATACATCAATTATCTGTAAAATAATACTGTTTTCCATAGAAATGGTAAAATTAAAAAACTTTTTTTATCACTTATTTGTAAAATAATACTGTTTTCCATAGAAATGGTGAAATTAAAATAACTTTTTTTTTATCACTAGAGCAAAATTTTATAATAACATTGTTTATAGTCCAAGCCACAGATATAAATACGCTATAAAGTGATATATTATACAGTCATAACGTAATAAAGAGTAAGCAATAGGTTGATGTAAAGGCAATCAAGTTTTATCATGTTGCCCACTATTCTGAGGTTCAGATGACATATGGAGATACATATTTTCTAACAGCACTGTGCATCATTTCCTGTGATATTACCTTATTATGATCAAGATTACTGGGAAAGAATCATGAGCAAAATAACTGAATTATGACGGAATACTGGACTTAGTACTGGGAAAGAGTATGATTACTTATTTGTCAGAACAGTTTATGGTTCAACGTTACCATGAAGAACTGTTGATATTTATACCAAGTAGCTTCTTCGAGATTCTTTCAGTATTTTGGACTAATTTCTGTCAATAAATTCATGTGACCAAGCAAGAAAAAAAAATATTTTCCTTTATTTCCACCTTTTTTGTATAATTAAAAACTTTCTTATGTCTTCTGTCTGCAAATTATCCATTTTCAAGCTGTTCTGAACTTTTAAATCACTCTGTACTTACATTTATTAATTATCTCACTTTGTAAAATATTCGTCACACTAATAACCTGATGAACAATAGATGGTTTGAAACAGAAATTGACCTAATCTAATGTGAATATTTCTCCATTTTACAATTTTTACTAATATTTTGTATTAATGTAATATTTTCATTACATTAATAACCTGAGATATAATAGATAGTTTCAAACAGAATTTTACTTTATCTAATATGAATATCACTACATTTTAAAGTTTTAACCAATCGCTTCATAGAAAGATAAATATTATTATTATTAAAATTATAAATAAGGCGATATAATTTCTCAAAAAAAGATATACCTGAAAAAGTAATAGACTTCTCTTATATTCCTTTTTTTTATTTGCAGCTTGCGACTGCGGGCACAAAGATGCCAAATGCAAGACGAACAAGGAAGGCAGGAAGGAATGCGTTTGCCCCTATGGTTTTGAAGACATTTTGGGGCAGTGTATAAAGATGAACAAAGGTATTTCATGGTTTACTAAATCTTAACATTAATTTGTGACAGCTGCGTTACTCTATCTTCTCTTTTGGAAAATATATGGCGATACCTGATTAGGTACGCATCCCATAGTGAACTGAGATAGTTATTAAAATGAGATGAGATGCTGTTCTGTCAGGTGCGTGCATAAATTTCTTGTCTTGTCTTTTTTCTTTTTTTGTACATGAAATGTGATCATTAAGGAAATGTTTCTGAAAACATACATCCTTTTTCTTCCATTGATCATAATGATCTTCATTCCACCACAAATTGTATTAAATAATAATACCTTCTATAATGATATACGATCCTTCAAGAGGGTATGTTGAAGGGTCATTATCACATAACAATATGTTGTTACATAATAATGTTGTTGTAGAAATATTATTACAGAAGTATTAACTTTAATATCACGCATTTCAGAAAAGTCTTAAAAAAAACATTTTATTCTTAGAAAGAAAATTATTCTTGCTCGTAAATGGGGAAAAAATGCAGATGAATAATGAATAATTTAGTTTCATATACTTAACAGTATGATTATTATGTAACACATTGTAGGTGAGAGGATGTGATATAATAAGTAGGAAACAACAGACAGCATCGAGATTGATAGATAAATTTAATAGTTTGCACTTATATGTAGTAACTGAATTTATCCTCTACATATTCAGAAACGAGGAAAATTCTTCTAATTCTCAAAATGTCAACAATAATTTCAGATGCTCTTTGTAAAGTTTTATTTTTTTAAATGATATATAAAATGAGAAATAATGTTAAACAAAATTAAAAATATAAGCTAATTTTTTGTGTGTTTATATTATGAAGCATTTATATAGAACCCGAAATCATTTACAATTGTTCTATGGTGAAAAGTCAATCCTTCTTAAAGCAATTGTAGTATAAGTGATATGCAAAGAAATATGAGTTTAAAAGAAAATCACTTTCAAAAATGGTATTAATTGTTGCTTGAAATGTGTAATAATGTTTGGGAAATAAAAGAGTTACAAAATTTAGATTATTAGTTTCGTAGCTCATTAAAAAATTCTCTGTTCTTCGCTTCTTGATTTGTTTTTGAATATATTGCTATTGTCATACAATAAGGGAATTCTATAGAGAATAAAATTATAAATATGGAATGATTGCATGATTTTTATTAAATTTTTTAATTTTCTCAATATTCTGTCCACACAATTTATATTAGCACATGTAAGACAAAAAATTAAGAATTTTAAGAATCTTTGAGAGTGTTTTGAAATCTTTTGTTTGATTCTATTAAATGAAAACCGAACATGAAATTCTCTGCTATATTAGTTCTGGTTTCTTATAGCATAAATATGAAATATTTTTAATGAGATTATAAAGATAAGTTTTTAACTAGGTTAATTTTTTAAAAATGTTTTTTACAATTAATACGAACAAAAGTTGTCAGAGAGAAATAATTGTCTTTTTTAAGATATTTTTCTGAATGTGATAAACTAACGTTGATTGGGGGCAAGGCTGTTTGTTTAAAACTTTGTTTAATTAATTATATGAAATAAAAAGAATCGTCCATTAACTTTTTAAGTAAATGTTAGCGAATGCTGTTTGAAATATTTAAGGCATTTATATCAGTTTATCTATGCACGAAGGAAAAAAAATTATATATGTGCCTCGAATAAAAATTTCAAAACTATTTTTATCATGTGAAAACATGATGTTGTTTAGGTTAGGGGATTTTGAAGCTCAAAATCGCGTAGGCAATGATGAATAAAGCAGAAATGGCAATTTTCATCATCATCTTTTAATCGGATCTATTTTTTTTTTTTGCCTGCTTTTACCAGTATTGCATTATTATTATGTGTGCTTCGTTGAAAGCAGATGCGTTTTTAAAAGGGTTGCCATGCTTTTACCAGTATTGTTTTATTATTGCGTATGTTTCTTTGACTGCAGATGCGTTTTTAAAAGGTTGATGTAGAACTATGACATCATAGCTGTTATTTCATCTCAAAATTGGTCTAGCTCTAAAACTTTGTTTGACAGCTAGAAAAATTGAGAATGAAAGTTAAAAAAAATTATATAGGGATAGAGGTGACAGATCGAAAAGTCTTGTGATTGTTTCAAACCGGTATAAATTGGTTAATGACTTAAATTAATTAAGACAAATAATGACTTAAAAATGATAATGTCTCGCATGATGATTTGAATTTCATTTTAATTTTATATATTGGTTCTTTTTTATTTTGTTTTCCTTTTATCCAACTTTTTATAACCCAGAAACTTTAAAAACACTTATCGTTGTCAGCGTTTCAAGAAAGATTCCTTCAGGGAAAAAAAAATCCATTCCAACAATGCTATGTAGTTTTTCGGGTTTAAGTTCTACACTTGCGCTAGGTTTCTGTCTTACGTTCCTTTGAAAATAGAAAGCTTTTTGATGTCATTCATGCTGCTTTAGTATTTTGCTTCGCTATCATTATTGGAATTCGAAATTACAGAATTTAGAAAAATTAAAAATTAAATTAATTTGAATGCATTTTTTTACATAATTGAGACTTTCTTTTGCAGATGACAGGCGATGCCTCTGCCACCCAACAGCTAACTGCGTCGAGACGAGTGATAGTGAATTCAACTGCACGTGCAACGAAGGATATAAAGGAAGAGTTCACGAAGTTCCACAAGTTGGAGAAGAATGCATTGGTATAAATATTTTCTTTACTGAACTTGTTTGAAAAGATGTCTCACGCACAAAAAAAATGCACATTAAAAAGACGAATTTTCCTTTTTAAAACATGAAAAAGGGAAATTTATTAATGTCAAGGGTACATTTTTGTTTCCGAGGGCCTTTGGCAACAGTTAAATTATTTTCGCCATATCACCAACAAAAAAAAAAAATCGCCAGCAAAAAAACAAAGTCATAAAAAATTGCCAACAGTTTGGCGAGTTTTTTATTGCCCTCGGAATCGGAAAAATAACATTTTTGGAAACCTACTTTATTTTCTAAAGTTAGGAAACAAATAACATGATAACAAACAATAAAAATATTATATATTGAAATTATAACTTGCAGGACAAATAAAAATAGCTGAGTTTGATAGTTGGAAAATTATTTTCCTTTAAGAATGCTGCTTGTGATATCGTCTCCTTTCTACACAATTTTCAGAATGTCATCAGAACCAAATCTGCAAATTAATTTCACTAAAACTTAAGCATATTACCAAATTTGTCGAATTTTTCACTTGAAAAAATTCTAATTGATGACAACTCAGCGCTCTCAGGATTAATCTTGATAGAAGTCATCGAATGCCTGTTCAAATTAAATCATGTTTGCAATTGCATGAAAGAAGTTACTTAAATTATTCAAATTTATGACTGATGGATTACTGTATTTATAATTTTGAAATACTTTCGAATAGATTTTTACTAAAATTAATTTTTCTGTGGTAAAACTGTAAATAGAATGTAAAATATGCAAAATTTCATTTAGAAAATAATTTTTAAAAATTTATTTATTAACTACTTATTATTTTAAAACGCCATATGCATTACTTTTCAAGAGAAAGAGAAGAGAAAGCAAGTAAAAGAAAGTTTTTTTTCTTCTTATAATGCTTTAAAAAAAAGTGCTTTTCTAAAGTGCTTTTTCCTTAAAGTGCAATATCTGATGAAAACTACAGATGAGATTATAACTTTAAAAACTTTAATAGTATCTTTTTACTGTCCAAAATTAATCTCAAATTGCTTGCTAATTGAATTAATTCAGAGTTAATTAAATTAAATCATAATCATACAGTCGATTGAAATTTCGAATTTTAGAATTACTATTACGTATAGGTGAAAAAATACACCTCAGTGTCCTGCATGTCACAGGGATTCTAACCCTAGAGTTTACTTGTAGATATTGACGAGTGCAAAGATTCCGCGACATGCCCAGACAGAGAGACTACAGAATGCTTCAACTTCGATGGATCTTACATGTGTCGCTGCAAGACTGGTTATCAGCCCATCGTTACATCTTCCGATCCTCGCAAAACTGCGTGTCAGAAATGCAAGTTATTTTTTTATCTCCTTTGTTTCCCTAATGCTACTTTAACTTTCTAATACTTTAAGCTTATCTTTTACACAGCATTGACCATCAAGAATGGCGTCCCTAAATTTTTCTCGCATACTCTCTAATAGAGGTGCTATCCATCTCCCGCATAAAATTATGGAACTTAAGTATGCCACGAGAAGCCAGATTTCCATCCAAGTCCCAGACATGAGAGTAGTGTTCTTCATAATGTATTAAAGAAAAACAGTACTTGTGTATTAATTGCATGATACATAAAAACAATAATTATTAAACATCGAGCTTTTAGAATTTTTATTGAATTTAGAGTGTAATCATTAGAATTTTTTTTTGCAATTAACCGTTGATATGCGGTTCATACACAAGTTCCAGAAAATAGAATATGTATTTAGGATGTCCCTTTTTTCGATCGATTGAAACTAAAATTCGACGTAGAACTATAATTATAATAACAAGATTACATAACGAATTTCATTTCTTTAAGTTATTGTGTTTTTAATTTATCGTGGTTGCACGAATGCAAAAATACACACTCTTTGACGATGAATTTGACCCCCTTCGTGAACCATTTGACGAATTTTGTTTCAAATTTAATACGAATCTGCATTAAAAATGCAATATCTATATACCAAATCTTATCTATCTAGCTCTTTAAGCTTTTAGTTGCCATGTTCCTTTGCATTTTAACAGTTGGATAGAAAGGATATCTCTGATTGTATTTTATTATAATCTTCGAATTTAGCGTAATGAGCCTACACCGAATTTCATCTTTCTACTTCAAAGGATATTTGAGTTATCTTCTTCATAGACAAACAGATATAATTTCATTAACATACGTTTCAGATTCTATGAAGTTTGAAACTTGCAAATTCCTCGAAATCTCGAACTCGCAGTTTTTGAAAATAATAACACCTGCTTAAATAACAAATATTTACTAATCAAATAATAATAATTGCAATAGTGATTTTCGAATAATACCAGGTCTTGAAAAATTCTACAGATTGCAGTTTTCATTCTTTTTTGGAACTTGAAACGCAACGATACCTTAACGCTTTGGCATGCAATATGGAGTCAGAGTTTCATATCGAATTATTAAATCTTTAATTTTAAATCTGCAAATAAATGAAAGGGTTAAGTAATCTAAAGTGCAAAAATCTATTAAAAAGTTTTTAGTATTATTAAAATCATAATTATATTATTAAATCCTTATATTATTAAAATCATAATAAATGATGTTGTTTCTAAGGGCACTTGTCATAGACAAGTCCGCTGACAAAGTAAGCGATTTTTAGCCGAGAGAGCGTCTCTTAAAAGAGGAGGTAACGGGGTTGAAATCTGAGATCGGGATGAGATTTAGTATAATGTTGGAATACATTTAGTTTGTTCATTCATGAAAATATTAAAACGCAATGGTCAGTCAATTTCGAGAAAATGGTCCCCAAACTTCTGGTAAAGCTTATATATTGATAACTTGATTTCCTTTCCGGTGATCACGATGGCATGGTTATCTAGGTGGTCATCTTGTATGCTGAAGGTCAGGGTTCGAACTTGGCTGGAATTTTTTTTTCTTTTTCTAATAACGTTTACTCACTTAAAATACTCTTAATAATATGTTTTTAATTTTTTTTCATTCAAAATAAATATTTATTATCGAAATACATAATAATAAAATTAAAATTTTAAAAGAAAAAATTATAAATATAGATGCATTTTTTAAGCAAAATAAAGTTATTTAAATTTAATTAACTATTTACAGATAGTTTTAATTAATATGCTACTTATCTTTATGCAAGGATAAATGTTTATTATTTAATACTTAAATTATAATTTAATGTTTAAGAGAAAAATAATTAAAAACATAGCATTAATGACTACAAATAATTTAACTTGCTTGCATCATTTTCAAACAATTAATTTTCATATTCTTGGATTTTAATAATAATAAATTATCAATTTTAACTCAACGAAGCTGCATTTATATCAAAAATTGAAGGGAGCAGCTGATATTTGTTAAACATGTAAGCAAACATCCCCAACTGCAGTAATCAAAAGAAATAGTTGAGAACATGTGTTAATTTATGGAATGCGTAGGCAGATGGTTCAAAACGTATTAAGTGTATACAAAATTCTTATTTAATGGAACATGATCAAGGAATAAATTCTTACGAAGACAGTCTAAAAATTCAATCAATTGTACTCCATCAATTGTCATCACCAATTTTTAATAAGATGATAAGGTATGCATGGTACGCTGCCCAACTTTCTAATCAAAGAGAGATATTTTTTTTCCCATGGTTCCCTTAAAGAAACCTTGCTCTTCTGGACAATCATCATTTATCAGTTGTGCAAGATGTGGAAATATATTCTGTTTCCAATGATTTTACTATAGTTACCATTCTGGTTCTTGTATGTAATCGAAAGTAAATGTATATAGGATAATTTTTTAGAAATATTGATTTTTTTTTTACGATTTGAGTATTTATAATTAACAATTATCACCATTTATATTATATTTATTACTATTTTTTAAATATTAAATTACAATTTAAGTATTAAAATAATAAACATTTATTCTTGAATAAAAATAAGTAACATATTATTTAAAACTATCTGTAAATAGTTAATTAAATTTAAATAATTTTATTTTGTTTAAAAATGCATCTGTATTTATAATTTTTTATTTTAAAATTTTAATTTTATTATTATGTATTTTGATAATAAATATGTATTTTGGATGAACAAAATTAAAAACATATTGATTAAGAGTATTTGTAAATTTTTAAACGAATAAAAGTTATTAAAAAAAGAAAAAAAAAACCTAGCCAGGTTCGAACCCTGACCTTTCGAACACGAGATGATTACCTAGACCCATGCCATCGGGATCATCGGAGCAGAAGTTAAGTTATCAGTATGTAAGCTTTACCAAAAGTTTGAGGACCATTTTCTCGAAATTTACCATTGCGTTTTAATATTTTCATGAATGAACATTCTAAATGTATACCATCATTATACTAAATCTCATCCCGATCACAGATTTCAATCCCGTGCCCTCCCCTTGTTAGCTACTCACATATCACAATTCTTTTTACGGTGCGGATTTCATTCATGCATTTCATTCACTCGTCCATGGACCCTAATTTGCAAATGAATCAGGGAGAGATCACCTCTGAACCAGTCACTTATTTTTTACAGATATATTGTGTAAGAATTGAAAACTTGAAGTGGCTTCCAGCAGTGAAACAGCTCTACCATAGAACAGCTTTTTCTTCCATAAAAAATTTAAATTCCAAATTCCAAAGGAATTAATTCAGTCGTCACGTGATTCGTTGGAAGATCTCCATCATTACAATACTCGTGCCTTCTGCTTATAGTATAAAATAAAAAGGAATAAAGATAAAGAAAACCATCGATTCGCTCAGCGTGCATTTTCAGTACCACCTAAATGGGCCATTCTTTATTGTGGGGTTTACTTTTACTTCCCAGTGTCAATTTTATTCATTTAATTATTACTGCAACATTAATAACACTTGGTTTCTGTACCATTGATCACCCGTTTGCATTTTCAGATAAAATATCCTGGACGCCCACGGGGGTTGTCATTGGTATTATCGTTACCTTCATCGCCATTTCAGTGGGAATCTTGCTATTCTTAAAGCACAGGTGAGATATTTTTAGAGTTAAAATCCAGACGATAAACAAAGCAGTTCTAAAATTTTAAAATCTTGAGACTTCTTTCATTTTTGCAAACTTAATGAATTAACAACATTGTAGTTTTTGATAACAATGTAAATTGCACTGTATACTATATTTTGTTTATAATAATATTGCGTCGTACAGGACCAAGAAGATGAAAATATGAGGAAACGAATCCATATTTCAGAGATGTAAAACGAACATTAGTATAATAACGTATATTTACTTTAAAAGTTCACTTATTTATTTTTCAATAGACTCATCATTATCTGCAATTAAAAGTAACACCACAAAAAATGAAATCTTAAAGAGGCTTCGATGCTTGCCCATAAAACTTTCAATATCTTGCATTTTTATTTTCTCGAACACTATTTCAGAGCTCAATGAAAAGAGCAAGAATGAAAGGAATAGGAACATTTTTAAAAGTTCAATAAAAATAAACAAAATTCAATTTTTTTATTTTCCAGTTTATTATATCTCACATTTCAATGATTAAATTTACTATGTAATACTATCTATTAAATTTTTGGCTTCAACATTTCGTGACTCCTTTTTATTTTACAAAAAAAAAAAAAAAAAATGCAAATCTAAAGGGTTAAAAGTTGCTTTCGAGGTTACATATATATTTGCAATTGCTTACGTATTCGTGCCAAATAGGCGAGGATATCTTGTACACAGCCTAATCCAGTTTTATAATTTATTTCCATATTCTTGGATTTATTTATAGTAAAGTCTTACTTATTTAAATTATTTTTTAGAAAAGTGAACTACTTATGAAAATCATGAGTCGACTAACAGCCTTTTTAATAAACAGAACATGCATTAAATTCTATTCTCAAAAAATGGCGGTAAAATACTTTTTTTCCATTGCAGGTCAAAATTATTTTCCTCCTCAGCAGGGATAGAGATGCAATACGCCGATCTTAAAAGGTGATTTCTAAAGTGAAGGATTTTTCATCGAGTATTATAAGCCCTTTATTAAAAAAATTCTCACAAATTCAAAAAAAAAAAAAGGAAAACGTTTCTTGAATAAGAGGCTTACCTAAAAAGTTATGGAAGTCAGTTTATTTTTTTAATAGAACCATATAAAAGATGACGGGAGAACTATATTCGTCTAAAATATTTCAAAATGTAATGTAGAAGCCAAAAAGCCCAATAAAGAAACGCAAAAAATACTGTGAAATAAAGACATGCCTTTGGTTTAGAATTCTGCTATTTTCTTCCTATATTTTCTACTTATTGCATATGTAATACACAGTGCAGTTATTAAACATAGAATTTATAACATATGATTGCATTTCCATTCAAAAGGCACCCAAATGCTTTGCACATAAAACTAATATGTGAACAACTTTTAGGAAGCATTTTTAGGTTTCTCTAGAATATTATTAAAAGATTAAATACATTATTTTTCGAATTCCAATTTTCCGATATCGGATAGCTTTAAATAGCAACTGAAGTATATATTTTCCTCATACTTATGCTCTGTAATATGAGGAATTTACAAAGTAGCAAACTTAACAAAATTCTGCTAAATAATTAGTATGGCTCCAGATTTAAAATTTCAATGAAATAATTAGTTGAAATAATAAAGTTCTCATTTCTTAAGTTTTATATTTAAATATATCTTAGACAAAAGAGTAATAATATAGTTCAATAGATTTAAAACCGACTGCAAAAAAATCGAAGATTTTATAGTTCAAAATTGATTTTCGATCTAAGGAATATGAAATAGTTTTTCAGACAACAAAATTATTAAAAGAAGACTGAAAAATAACACTTTAATTAAAGAGTTTAATTCAGAATAAAATGAGTTTTAATGCAATACTTTTGGGACTATAATACACCATTTATAAAATCAAACATTTAAAAAATAGTTAACAGTTTGGCTCTCGATTTCTGATAAAACATTTTTAAATACTAATTTCTAAATTTGTACTTTCCAGATAGATGTGACTAGGTTGTTAATAAAATCGGTGTATTTTCCCTTATTACAAAATATGTTTATCTGTAGAACTTTTTGTCTGATATAAATGTTCTTCATATGCATCATCTAATAAACATCTAAATCCGAAATTATTTCACGGAAAAAGATTTTTGTAATTTTGAAGGTTATAAAATTATATTATTGCTTTATCGACCTTTCTTTAAAATCCATAATATAATTCCTAATTTTCTAGGTGTTCCATAGAAAAGTTATTTGGGATACGAAAGGAATATAGCGAAAGGAGTATAAAATAAAAGAAGTAGTATATTATAGTCAATATAGAGATAATTGATGAAAATGAAAAGTGCTTTGAGAGCTTTTCTATGGAATTTATAGTCCTCTATCTAGAAATTTCAGCAAATTTACATCAAATCACTGATTACAACAAATCATTACAGATAAAATCATAGGGAACAAACATTGAACAAATGCAGCTATTATACCTTTCTAAGTTTTTAATTAAATAAAATTACCAGAATTTTTCATTAATTGGGCTCATACATGTACAAAAAAAAAGAATGCTACAAGAGACACTCATAATCGCTAATTCCAGCGTGATATGATACAGCATACACAAAAATAAAAAACAATTATAAATAACTAGCTGGTACTCGGCGCGTTGCTTCCACAGAAGAAATAATTTTAGAAATATCGTTTGAAATTTAAATTAGCTATCTTATTTAATTAGGAACAATAGAAAGATATATTTATTTTCTTGTCGACAATGAATAGTTTCAATGAAACTGAATGATATATAAAGGAGAAGTATAAATAATATTCTTTTTTTTACTTTATTATCTCACTTTAGGGTGAACAATATTTTGTTTTTCATGTTCAGAAAAAACAAATTTCTTGGCAGTACGTCTCGTGAGCATCCAACTGCCAACTGTCCATGTGAAAAACATGGATTTTTAAGGTTCTAAAGCAAGAAGTTGGACATTTTTATGACAATCGGATGAACAATAAGGAAGAACATAAAATACGAACAAACAAAAATTATTATTATTATTTTTTACTTTAGATATAATAATTGTATTATGTCTATAACCTTCGCACAAGTGCAAGCAATAAAGTGGCATTGGATAAGTGATGTGGCAGAGCATAAAATATAAACAAACAAAAATTCATTTTTATATATAAGTCACATTTGTCCTTTATTATAGATGATATCTTAGCAATTTTACTAAGCACTGATGAAAATGACAACCCATAGCATGTTTCCCGCTTTCAAAAAAAAAAATGAAATTAGGTAGAAAATGAGAGCATCTTTTAGTCGTTAAATTAGGATCAAACACTGAAATAAAAAAACTGATAAAAAAGCATATATAAATATAATGAAACTTTTCTGAGTGGCAAATTCTCCGATCGGATGATGTTTTGTTTGGAATGAAATTATTTTAGTTCACATGATCACTTATGCCCACCTCATCTGCAGAGACGGGTACTTTTTCAGTTTCAGAGACATCCATACTTTTCATCTATCTGAAAGAAAAACAAAAATAAAACAATATTTATAACAACAAAAAAACCTTTTGAATATTACTTAAAAATTAATCATCCATATACCCATGGAGTCAGAAAAGTGATCTTTTTTAGCATTCTGTCGTTAGTCTTCGATTCAATAACCATGTTTACTTAAATTTAATCATTAAACTAATAACAGACTTCGAGTAAAAGGGATGATATTATTGATTATTTGTCAGACAACACTATCGAATATATTAAGGATTCATTTTTTCAACTAAAAAACAAAACTGGCAAAAGTTGCATCCGTGAAAATAAAAAGTTCGAGCAGAAGTAAGAAGTATCTTTCCTTCCTCCTTTCTAAATAAAATCCGGTGGTCTTAAAAATGCCATCAGTCCCAGTGACGAAGCCGAGAAACGGAATGCAACAATTTTAAGACAACTGATGGTCGCCTCTATTTAAAAAGGATGAGTAGCAGAGTAGCATTTGGAAAAGACCAAATGCTACTCTGTTAATGCGACGCAAACGTTTGGATTATTCATGATGTCAGAAATGGAGTTAAGAATTATTTAAATAAGTATTTCGTCTTCCGAAAATGAAATTCTTCTGTAACAGCCGGTTCCTCTTGAAGTGGAGGGAGGGCACTATCACCCCCCCCGAAAAACAAGGCCAGAACACTTACATCACAGAAAGTAATGACGTCGCACCGAGAGGTTACACGAGTGGGTGTGAATTGGGGGACCGAGGGAAGAATTTCACCCTCATCAAGTTGACTGATAAGAAACGAACTCTTCCCTCCCACGCCATTTTTTAACCAGTGACCCTTCTGTGTTTGAGTAAAAAGGAAGCGCCTTTTCTTATTTGCAAGAAACATCATTTGGATTACTTAAAATAAGGAATAGAAATGCTTTTGATCTGTTGTGTTTCAAACTGTAATGGACATTACAGGAATGGCCCAAGAGTAAGTTTTTTGCCTTTCCTAAAAATGAAGAGCTCAAAAAGAAATGGTTAAGTGCCATAATCGTGAAGGATTTTATCCGACGCAGCATAGTAGGGCAAGCCCATTTAATTATTTTAAAGTAATGCCAAATGTTTCTAAATGAAAAATCATTTATTCTCACTTTAGAAATTTAACAGCTCAGTAATATCAATTATTCGTGATTTTAATCAAGTTCATTATAAAAAGAATTATTTCATAAAATGCTGTAATGTAGGCAGTATTATTGTCAATAATAATTATAATATTTGCCGTAAATATGTTTACATGCTTTGTTTACTATTATATCAATAATTACGTTTACATAGTTAAATTTTATTATATTACATAACGATAAAAACCTGAGACTAAACAAAATAAAAACTCATTGTACTTATATATAGTTTTATGTTGTATATTTGTTAATGTACTTAAATTAAACATTGAAGGAAGTCAATATTTACGAATAATTTCCTTGACTGTAGGTCTGTGAATTACATTTTAAAACAAATGATATTGAAAGAGAAACTAGTACATAAACTAGTAAAATAACATTGATCAATAAAATAACAAGTGATCCAGGTTTATGACCAAGTATTATAACTGATAAGTTTAGAATGCGTTAAAAACGGACTTGTACGACAGAAAGAAGTTTTTGCTAAGAGTGCTGAAGGTAGAACATTTTCCAATACACATTACTAAAAAATATGCCAAATAGTGAAAATGGGTTAATTTATTTGCAGCTGGTTAATTTAGTTGAAAACGCAAGACTCGACATTTTTTTTTGTATACTATTTTCAAACAAAAAAAAAGAAAGAAAAAAGGAGATGAACAATCTACACTATTTATAGGTGGCTATAATAGATGGAGAAAGCTGTCCATTGTAATTCAAAATCATGAATGTTTTATTTGTCATTTTAATTACTTGGTTGGAAAGAATTACTAAATAGACTAAAATTATGTCTTTCTGTTGATGAAAACCAAACAAGTAAATATAAACAAAAAAATTTTTTTTTAATGGAACGACTTAAATTACTGCTTTAAAGAATTGTTTTTATGATTCTATATTTATCACGTAATAACCTTTCATTTCGTGGAAACCATGAAAATAATAGGAATTCCTAATAATAGAAATTTTTGTGTGTTTAGTCGAATAATTTAATAAATACTTCTTTGTGCTAATAAATCATATAAACAGAATTAAAAAAATTTCGAAAATTAGAATTGGGCATAATTTAGCACTGCGATCAAATAAACAAAATATTCCTGCTTTATGAAATGAAATCCTTAGCAAAATTAAAGTCAAAATCATCCACGTACAGCAGTATCCAAATGGATTATAATCTTGATTTTTCCCATTAAGAACAAATGCACTTCAGCCATTATTAGGTATGAAAATATTGAGAAAAAATTAAAATGAGTCGTTTATAGGGTTTATTAAAGTAATCAGTCTGATTGCAGAAGGACTAGCAAAGCCTCTGTTGAAAAAATTAAGTGAACTGGATGTAAATATTATGAATTGTAGAGGATAGGATAAAAGCAAAGATAGCAACACGAAAGGGAAGTACAAAGTTTTACAATTTAGAATAGTTGCTTTAAATCCACATGCAATATATATATCTTGCACATCATACTTTTTTAATTTATTAATTTGTGATACCATTTCCAGCAGTATATATTGTAATTTTTTTTTTGGATATTGCAACTTCTATATGCTTTTTTAAAACCTTTGGGAAGCCAGAATGGATTCAGTTAAAGCAATGTATACACAGTTTGAAAAAATTTGTAATGTCCTAGAAGAATTTATTGAAGCAAATAGAAATAGTACAGCGGTATCCGAAGTTAAAATATTGGATTCAATAAAAGAAATGTCATTTATTTTATACTTAATAGTATAGTTTTCAATATTGCCTAAAATGAACACTACCAATGAACTATTTCAAGTAAAAACAGTTGTTTTTGATTCGGCTTTTAAATTGATCAGAAAAATTAAAACTGAAGTTCAAAATTTAAGTACAAAATTCAACACATTTTTAGACGAAGCAAAAGTGATAGGATGTAATTTGAATAATTCAGAAAAATTTTTTAAAACACAAATTCGAAAAAGAAAAAGATTATATTCCGAAATAAAAGAAGATAAAGTTAAAGAATTTGGGTATTAAAAATATCACAGTAATTCATACTGTCATTGTATACAGAGAAGATAGATTTAATAATGCGTCAACTTAATCACTGATATAAAAAAATTCAAATTAAATTCAGCAAACTAAAGATAAGGAAGAATTGTGGTTGGTCAAGGCGTAAAGAAGCTTAAAAGCATTTGCTGTACTTATCATCGAAAAAAAAATTTTTTTTCTGAAGTAATTAAAAGCAAAAACAAAATCATTTAACAGATATACACGCAATAGTATTATATATTATGTTTCTATTTTTTTTTTTTTAACTTTACAAAAAAAACTTGGGGCTCCAAATGGTTTCCTGCACCCAGGCTCCTTTATAGAGAAGGCCGGCTCTGATTATAATTCAGAACTTATGTACCATATATGAAGAAGAATTTTAGAAATTTTCTGATCAAAAATATTTCGCATTAGATACAATTTTTAATGATGTAGTGAATGAAGAACAAGTGCATGATTATGGCGAACGCATTTCAGGCCATAAACCAGAAAGTGTTTATAGATTGGTGATTTGGTCTGCAGTCAATGCATTATTGAATAATTCATGATAGTTTGAAAAGCTCTTCTAAAACCGGAAAGGAAAGAAAATTTTATAAATTTAGCAAAGATATTTCTAACAAATTAATGATAAAATATATAGTTAAATATGAAAGCTCTTCTAATGTTTTAGAGATTTATTTCATATTTTTTTGAAGTGTCAATAGAATAGAATATTGTTTCGTTAAATATTGTTTTTATTGCTTTCTTGGAGTTGACGCCACGGCAAATATTCATAAAATCAGTTTTGTATGGAATTGTTTTGAAATTAATCTACAATTTTTTTCATCCAGTTTTTGCTAAATAAATAGTTTTAAATCTAGGGGAGATACACCTACTGGGAAACCTGCCCTGCACATAATAATAATAATAATAATAAATACATACCAAGCGCCGTACATCCAGGGTGATGTGGAAAGCGACTGCATTTTAATTATTAATTTAATTTTAATTATTCTACAATATATATGTGTTGAATTGCATGATATGGATGTATATGAAATGATATTAACAAGTGAAAAGTAATTTCTCCTGACTCTCTAGCGCGCAGAGACTTAACGTTAAGGGAATGAATTGTCACGTCTGGTTGTTACATAACGGAAGACAGCAGAGGCCTTGTCTATCGGGGGTTGTGGCACTGTACATAAATTCTCTGTTATATAAAGATGTACTTCTTCGAATTGAATGGCATAATGATATTAAATGTATGAATTTTTGAACAAATTATTAAGATAACATATTTCACCATGAACAGAAGATCGTCAGAAGATAATATTTTGTTAGCACATCATATACATATATATATGTGTGTGTGTGTGTGTGTGTGCATGTAACTAATCATGATCTGTTTTCCCGTCAATGACACATAAATAAATGACATTCAAGAAGCAATAAGAAATACTATAAAATTGAAATCATTAAGTTTCTAGTAATACTAATAAAAATTTTCATTCATTTACAAGGTAGTCAAAATTAAAACATCCCTACTCTGCGCACTACTCAGTGTAAAGGCTCCAAAATTGTCAAGCATACTGTTCAAGACACGGGAAAAACCGATTACTTGAAAAAAAAAATAGTTCCTGAAACACAAATAGATGGCGCTGTACAATAGAAAATATACAAAAAAGACACAAATAATCTCAAAAATTCAAACACATGCAGTATGGTATTTTTTCTTTTTTATTTCTATTGCTGATATCAAAAAAGAAGAAGAAAAAAGTGAAGAAATTTAAACTGTCATTGTAACTGCAATTCCGCACTCTTAGCACAAAAATTTGCATAAACTCTTGGTTTGCTGCTATTATTCTGGGTATAAAAGGGGATAAAACTGGGAAAATTCACTCTTATCAACGATAGCTGTAAGACTGCCAGAACGCACTTTGCTGATGAAGTTTTATGAAAACAAAGGAAATGTTGCAGCTGTACATTTGGCGATTTTCGTCGACTTAAGAATTTACGCAAAGGACACTTTACTTCCACAAGCTGTCAGGAGAATGATCGCTAGATTTGAGAAAACTGGAGATCTTAGAGTTCATCCAAGTCGAGGACGCAGATCGACTTGTTCAGATGTCGATGAAGATGTGGCCACCGCTATTGTTGAACAATCAATATTGTAACGATAGCAATAATAATCAACGTTGTAAGCTTTAGTAGTGCACGTGCAGTGCCACGGCACTTGGGTATTACCTACAATACAATGCGGAACGTACTGAGAAAAATTATGTATTTTTACCTTTACAAAATTCATTACAATCAGTAATTGCTGCTCATCGACAGGGAGAAGCGACTGACCTTTGCATTAACATTTCTGGCTAGAGTTAAAAAGGAAGCCTCGTGGCCATGGCAGATTCTATGGAGCGATGATGCACATTTCCATTTAAGTGGAACAGTCAACACCCATAACTGTCGTATTTGGGACATGGAAAAACCCTCTTACCTTCCAAGAAATTCCACTTCACTCACCGAAAATTACAGTCTGGTGTATATTCGCAGCCAAATTTATTCCTGAAATTTTCTTTTTCAAAGAGGCAATACGAAATGGCCCTGTAACATGCACTGTAACGGTCAAGATGTACCAAAACATTCTCGAAAATTTTGTTGTACCTCAAACGCAACAGCGCCAATGTTTTAATTCAATTACTTTTCTGCAAGATGAAGCCCCTCCACACGTTGGACTCTGTGCACAGCAGTTTCTTCGGAAACATTTTACTAATGATAGAATAATTAGTCGTGCGTTTCCCACAACTTGGCCAAATCGTTCTCCAGGTCTTAATCCCTGTGATTTTTGGCTCTGGGGATACTAAAAAAATCTTGTTTATCGAGGACGTCTGGTAATCTTGGCAGATTTTAAAGGCATTATTACTTTGCATGTGAGGAACATCACACTCGACCCATTACGATATATATGCAAGGTGGTCAACATTAAAACAGCCCTATTCTGTATAATAAATGTTCAAAACAGCTGTTTTATCATTTACGAGAATTACGTTGTGTTATTTACGAAAAGGGAAGGAGCTCGTTACACGATTATCCATTGCGCTGTTTGTGTGCGCAAAGTGCCTACCATTTCTCAAAGCATTCGTCAATTCCTGCATCGCCAAATATGCATTCCTGATGGTCGTCACAATTTCGGACATTTATTGTGAACACTACACTATCTACCAGTAGGTATTTGGACACCCATGCAAATTAGGATATCTGCGGTTTTGATTTACCTCACGCCTTCTGTACTTAAATATCGTGTAGGAAACAACATTGGCATTGATCGCATGCAAGATGCCACGAAATTCAGAGCTGTTTGACTTCGAGAAAGGAATAATTGTCAAAAATCATAGAAATGGCCAATCCTTACGAGACTTATCTAGTGAGTTAAACATTTCAAGATCGACAGTGGCTTTTGCGATTGAAAAGTTGAAGGTGATTGTCGGAATGTTGCTTCTACCTGGAAGACTCACGAAACTATAAGATAAAGACCGACCCCAAACAATTCGGAAAACCCTCACCAAACGAATGGCCCACATACTCCAGGAGTTCCAAAAAGCATCCGGGACTGTTGTTTCGATAAATACCATCCATAAGGAAGTACATTTGCTTGTTTTCCAGGGTCGTGCTGCCGCCATAAACCTTTGATTACAAAATACAACTGCGCTGCTTGGCTGAGGTGGTGCAAGTCATGACGAAATTAGTCAGTAGATAGTGGAAACAGGTTCTCTGGAGTAATGAATCACAGTTCAATCTCTACCAATCGGATGGCAATGTCTTAGTCTGGCATCTGCATGGAGAACGCTTTTTTTCTACAATGCATTGTGTTTACAGTAAAGTTTGGGGGAGGTGAAATTATGGTGTGGATGTTTATCTTGGTATATACTGGGACCCTTGATTCCAATTCATGGTAAGCTCAACGCGGAATCCTACTCCGCTATTTTAGACAACAATATGCTTTTTACGCTGTGGCAGTTTTACGGGTTCGATCATTGTTATTTGAAGGATTACAACGCTACTTGTTATGTCTACCAATTCTAATATGAGGACAATGGGGTTAACCGATTAGACTGGTCTGTCCAGAGTCCAGACTTGAATCCAATAGAAAACCCCTGGGACGAATTGGTTCTCCGAATTAAGGGGTGCAGTAAGCACCCAAAATCAATGAAAGAACTGACAAGTCTTCTCCAAGCTGAGTAGAAGAAAATACAACTGTTCACCATCCAAATAGTTGTGGAAAGCATGCTCCGGCGAGTTAAGGCTGTAATTTTTTTTCTCATGTGGAGGTACTACCAACTGCTGAATACCAATAAAATTGGGTTTATCACTTTTATCAAGGTGTTAAATTCCTTATTGATAGACAGAAATTCGGTATAAGAAAAGGGAGAAATTCTTAAAAATTTGTTTTAAAAAGTTCAAAAATCAATATAGCATAATTAAACAATTATTAGTGATTTTCAATCTCATTATAATTTACATTATAAAAAAATTAAAAATATTGCAATTATATAAAAGGTGAACACGTCTGCAACTTTGTTATGGTTAACGTACCTTCACAAATTTGGTGTCGATCGAGACTCGAGGGGATAAGTTTATCGAGTCAGACATACTGATTAATCAAATTAATTGGGAGTGTTAATTAACTATTATCTCGAAATTTTTATATTACTGCTATCAATTTATTTTTACTGAATCGATTTATCGTAATGAAGTTAACCTCTCAATATAATTTTATGAAATACTAATAATAATTTCAAGAATTATAGGGTTTTGAATATTAACATTTCCAAGTTTAAATGAATCTTATGAATTTTTGGTGATCTTCTGGAAACTATTCTATATTTCTTAAAAATATTTTTCCTCACCTAAAGTAAATTACCATATTTCATAAAGTCATGAAATAAATATATAAATAACAGAAATTTAATAATTTTTATGAATTTTTAAAACCTAATGTGGGTAAAGACGTAAATTTTAACCCTGTAAATTTTTTACATGGGAGCAAAGCTGTCATGCTAAAATGCGGGAATCCAAAAAATTTTACTTATACCCCAAATAGTTTTCAAAATATTTACAAAAATTATAAAATTCCCAAAATCGATTTGAAAAGCCCATTTTTTGAAGGAGCGTATATTAAATTTATTTGTATTTGTAGATCTAATTTTTATGAATCGCGAACTTTATTGGTCATTATAATATCACAGTAGTTAAATATCAAATTTATTTTCAGACCAGACGATTTTAATTTAACATGAATTCTTTAAAGAATAAATGTTTTTCCTACTCAGATAATATAAAATTAGATTTCAGGATAAATTCAGTATTGGAATGTTTAATTAATTTTTGCTCTTTATCGCCAGTTTGTAAGGAAATGAAATAGAGATCCAAGGAAATCCGTACCATTTCTTACCATTCAATATATTAATTAACACTGAAATAAGGAAACTAATTTGCACTTATTATTTACTTGTGAATTATTTATATTTGAAGAATATTCTCAAAATGATTCTCCCTAAGAGTTATAAAATCATCTCATATTTACAATTGCATTTATGAAAAAACATTGTTTTTGAACCTCTAGTTCGAGATATTATAGCATGAAAATATGCTTGATTCAATTTGTTTATATTTATTTATCTTGATTACGTCGTTGCATAACAAAAAGAATGTCCATCACTTAGTCATTCTTACAGTAATTTACTGTAGTAAACAATAAATCTTCTACCAAATTAACAATTATTTCAGCCTGAAAATAAAATTCCATCCTTTTAATATACATCGATAATATCATTTGTTTAGATTTATTTAAGAAAAATTATTCATTTTTTTTTTCATTTGCGGCTTTTTATGGAAAAAAAATGGGTTGAACAACATATTTTATTCGTCCTTAAAAATTAAAATGTATATTAAAATATATTAACTAAGATTAAAGTAAGTATCTTAGTATTAAGTATCTTAGATTAAAATATATTAACTAATGTCAACGACAAATTATGAATTAATTTTTTTAAAAAATAGAAAATTTTCAAGATTTAAATAAAAAGAAAAAACATTTAGATTTTGAAACAAAAGGAAAGAAAATCATACTTATATGAAGGATAAATCTGACTTGTGTCGTTTAGTCCTCCGAAATTCCTGAGATAAAAATGCTTATGCTCCTGAGATAAAAAGGCTTATTTATCTATTAACAGGCTGAGAGTTTCTTAATATATGGTCCCCGATGGGTTGATTCTTTTTAAAGCAGTTTAGAAAACAAAACCCACTGTGAATTTCAGAACGAAATTTGAAACATATACATAATAAGACCTGCTGAATGAAATTATTAAAAAAAATCTCGATTTCTGCGATGGAAAAATTTCAAGATAGCAGTTAATTAACTATATTTATTAAGTAGGTCAATTAGTTGTTTGTCTCAACAAACCTGTCTCTTTAAACCATTTCCATTGATACCAATTATGTGAAGATACGACAGTAAACAACAAAGTTACAGAGGCCTTTTTTTACAACAGTACAGCAATTGTAGTTTCTTAATAAATTATATTTTCAATCGATTAGAAAATAGGCATCCAAAATGTACATATTTTTTTCTGCTACTTGTGTTTCTTTTAAAACGCAAGCATTAACTCTCTATCAATGATTTATTTTTTGAAAATAAAAGAAAAGACGCCAAGATTCCAAACTAGATTCGGGTAAGACATTAAATTTCTGTAAAAAATCGAAACGATTTTTTATAACTGTTTATTGCCATTGGCAAGCAGTTAATGCACAAATTCTTTTTTTTTCCTTCCTATTATGAAGCGCATAACTCTGAGGTCCAAATATAAAATTCTGAGCAGTTGTTGTATTTACAGCCTAAGTCAAGTCAAGTTGTATTTACAGCCTAAGTCAAGATACGCAATTTTACGTTAGGAAAGGAGAATAACATATTTATTATAGAGAATTTTGAGGAGATAACTCACTCTGTTCTTTTATAAAGGACGCTTACATTTAATACAATACTCTAGATTTCTATGGGAAGAATTTTATAATAGTCACATGAGGCAGAACTCTAAGAGTAGGATTTGACTAATTTATAATGTTTCTTTCTTTCAAATCTAAGAAAATAGAAGAAAACTTAATGCGGAATCGATTCTTACAAAAGAAAATGCAAGTTACAGCTCTCATTCGTAATGATATAACTGTTTTTCATTTTTATACGAATAAAAAAAATTTCATGTTTGCGGCTCTAGACAATTCAATACAATTCCGGTCTCTATTTATTCGGGTAAGACATTAAGACATCCGTGCATTGAATTGCATTTTAAATTTTGCTGTTTTATCACCTTATCCATACAAAGGCAAAAATCTGCATTCCCACGTTTTCTGTTTGAAAGATACAGATTTCTAATGGAATAGGAGGCAAAATGTTAGCTACAATATTTAAAATTTCTTTACATTTTGAATTAATTATCAAATTTATCCTAAATTGTAATGAAACGCATTCTTATTTTTAATAATCAGGAATTTTAAGTTTACTTCGTTTTATTCTGTTGTAATAATATCACAAATGGGTTGGGTTCTACCTAATGCTTAGTTCGTTAAAATTTAAAGACGCACTTTTTTTAAAAATCTATATCTTGTTACTTTGAATCCGTGCCTTGAATTGCATTTAAAACTTTGCTGTTTTATCACCTTATCCATACAATGGCAAAAATCTACATTCCCACGTTTTCTGTTTGAAATCTCGATGTGTTAAACGCAAGATAAAACATAAAGATTCAGATAAGAATTTCCTACTAATATTTCGAATAAATATGTATGAGATTAAGAACTAATCTTTTGACTTTTGGCCACCTTTCTTTTTACGAAATACGGATGATAATGGGATATCTGGGTTTTTTTTTTGTAAGATATCAAAAGGCAATATTTGATATCAATGACCTGTTGTTTTACCTTTTCAGTAACAATTATTTTCTGATGTATCTTTGATTTTGCTCAGATTAAGAGGAAAATTGTAGAAAAAGCGTTTTTTCTTTCGCAATGGAATTTTCTGATTACCTCACTTAATCAGCAGCCCTGGCCTTGATGAGACATAACAGATTCAATACTCTGACTTTGAATTAATGCTGTAAATGAGAGACTCATTTTGCAAATCTCTCCTCAAAAAATGTACTTGCTGTACACTGCCCTTGCATTACTCCTCATCTTAATCCTATGGAAATTCATCAAACTCAACATTTGGAGGAACAAATGCAGTCAACTAATGCCTGGAACCCACCCGGGATTCTTCAACCCACTGGGGGATGTGACTTCATTATTAATGAAATACATGATGCATCCTAACAGAGAAACTCTTCATATCAGTAAGAACATGGATTTAGAATTTTCTAAATTCGTTTTTTATTTATTTCTGTTTAGATAAACAATCAATTAATATTCAAAGTATTATGATTAGTGAAAGGGTTTATAAGAATATGTGAATTTTAATTACAGTAGATTTAATTAATGCTTTCTATGCAAGAATAAAATGAACGAGGAAGCAGTTTTAAATATTTTAGTAACTAATTATTTCGATGATCGGACACTTCGAGATAAACTATTTTTTCAATACACGAACTTCTATCTGAATTACTTCTTTAAATGAATAAGGGTTATTTTCTCATTAAGCTCTGTTTCTTGGTTAATAGAAAAATGATATGTATAGAATTCAAAAACAAGCATATGGCACTCATGGAGGCCTCAATACATTTTCGAAAGATTTTCACTGTAAATTGTTGATAGCAACCGAAAATACGATTGAAAGGGAAGCTGCCCCTCAGAAATTCACTCGGTGACAAAAGACGATCACTTGATATTTGGAATAAATATCTTATATCACGCTCGCTCATTAATTAAAGAGTCCTCACGCGTGGGGTACATTTGGAGACACACTGCGAATGAACGACTCGGTAAGTAACAGAAATGTTTAAATGACGAAAAACACAAAACATAAGAGATTAATTGTAATTTATATATATGATTCTTAAATCCAATTATACAGAAGTAAAAGAAAAGTATAAGACTATTAAATGGGCATCCGAACATTAGTTATTACATATAATCTATAAAAGTGAAATTCTTTTGTAAATTTCCAAGAACATATTTTAATTTTTTCTCTCTGTTAGATCACAACAAATGAAAAGTGAAACGAAAAATAAGAAAATAACTTTTTTTCAATCTGTATCAACAAAAAAAAAGTTAATGAAATATTTGAAAACACACTAATAAGCCGGGGGGAAAAAAAGTAATCGGAAAAAATTGAGATAGGAATATGGAAAAATATTAATATATTATATTGTAATAAAAATATTATTATTGTTTTTTTAAAAAAAAATCGGAATCTTGATATTTTTTTTACAGATTTTTTCAAATTATTAACATATCACTACGAACGTTCCAAAAATGAGCAAATGTTTTGCTTGTGGATAGCTTATGTGCCTTTTGTGATGATTATCAAAGCGGATGCTGCGAAGGTAAGCACAATTTCTAAGAATATTTAATCTTGAGCGTTAAAAATTGAAAACCAAAATAAGATTCCTTTCAAAGGAATTTTTCATGAAATGTGTGATTACTAAATAATCAAAAATTATGTTCCTACAAATAATTTATAAGCTTTAAGGCTGCAGCAAGCATACAGAAACAGGTCATTTTTATAGCAAAACATTAAGATAATCTAAGAAATTTATTTTTGTAACATATTGTAACAAATTTGTAAATATTTTGAGTTTTTTAATTATTAGAATTATTATTTGATTAGTTTTTAACCCTCCTAACTGTGCATTATACAAATTTACATGTTACAAAAATATTACAAATTTGTAAATATTTTGAGTTTTGTAATTATTAGAATTATTATTTGATTAGTTTTTAACCCTCCTAACTGTGCATTATACAAATTTACATGTTACAAAAATATTACAAATTTGTAATATTTAGAATTATTCTTTGATTAGTTTTTAACCCTCCTAACTGAGGATTGTACACATTTGCATGTTACAAAAATATTACAAATTTGTAAATATTTTGCCTTTTTATTATATTTTTGTGTAAATGTTTCAGACGAATCAGTGGAATCCATCATCAATGGCATGATGCGTTCGTGCCCGGCTAACTCAGTGGACAGAGCGCGAGTCTCTTAATCTCTGCGTCGTGGGTTTCGAGCCCCACGTTTAATTGTTATGATTTTAGGGTTATTTTGAAGATGAAGAAACAGTCCTTTAAAAGTCTAAAATATTTATTCTAGCAAATTCAGAACTTTGCACGAAGAAAAAATTACAATTACGCACTTGAGTACAGCGTAATGTAGTTGTAACTAATAACAGACTTCCAAAGTCTATGATCACAAGCGAAAATGCTCTCAGTGAAATCGTCACGTGCTTTATTTTTTGGCGAGATATGACGTAAGAATCATCCCATTGATTTTCCGAAATATTAGTGCTAGAGTTTCCATTCTCGAACTTTCGAAAGCTTAATCAAGTTTAACTTTCGAAAGTTGAATGTCACCAAGATCGCCAACAATCTCGCCACATCTGCGATAAGGTCACCAAATTGGTCACCACGTGGCAATTCTGCAAACGGAGAAACCGACCCTTCGCTAGCGGGCACTAAAGCATAAAATCTGATTCGTCTGAAACATTTACAGAGAAATATAATAAAAATGCAAAATATTTACGAACGTGTAACATTATTAAAATTTTGAAGTAGAATGGTTGGAATAAATGTAAATGGCAGTACCTGGATATTAATTTTAAGGGCCTTAGTGTGTTTTAAAAGTTTAGTGAAAAAAATGCAAAAATTTATCTTTTGAATTCCGCACCATTTAAAGGTACATCACTGGTAATTTCCTCTGAATACGGTAAAAGAAAAAAATTTCCATGAGAGAAATTTAAATTTTTGTAAAAGGATATTAGTAAAATAAAAGTTTATTTTAAATAAATTCAATAATTTAAAATCGAGATTACTTATTTCACAAATCTTAAGAAGCTGTACAAATAAAGCCGTTTGAGATATTCAGTGGTCACATTTTCTCTGAAACTCCATTGAAAGTTACGACTCACAGGTTAGGAAATCTGAGCACATTTGTGAGAAGTTATGATTGAGCAAGAATGAAATAACAATCGTTGTGAATTATTTCAATTAGTCTTTTGTAGTAAGAAAAACAGGAATGATATACATAGTACGATAATCTAAGAATAAAAAATAGATTAAAAATAAAGCTTGAACTTAGAACAACCTTCTTCACATTTAGTTTATAATATTCGTAAAAAGTCTAATTCTATACTTTATTATGAAATGAAAATTATCTTTTAAAATGTGTTGCATACAATGCTTAATATATTGAATTATCATATTCCATGTGTACAGAAAATAAAGATAAAACTAATGTAAGAATATTTTATCTACACAGACCAGTGAATTTACTTTTTAGGAATTGCTTAAAGGATTAAAACACAATGAAAAAAGTTGGGTTTACGACTTTTTAGAACCTTTCTTCGGCGAGGGACTTTTGACTAGGTAGGTTCTAGTTGTTGTTTTTTTCAGCTTTTATTTAATAAGTAGATAGAATATTATTAAAAAAATTTTAGATTTAAGGAAATTTTCAATATAAATTATATTTCGTTTTTGCGTTTTCGTAAGATAAGTAATTCTAATCCATGTAAAGATTTCGGATTCATTTTTATGTAATAACTAGCCGCCTTTGGCGACCAGCCGGTTCGCCAATATTACCGCTCGCTACAATTTTCAATTAAACATTTTAAGTAACTGGTCTCTTAATAGATTCTAAAACAAAACAATTTTAATCTTCAAATTTTGATAGTCATACCAAACTTATACTGTTGTTTAGATCGTTTCGTTCAATTTACTCTATATATTTTGCTAATTTGTTGTCATTTCCGGTAAAACGTCAACTTTAATTTAAAGTGAAAATGATGAAATTGCAATTAATATAAAGATATTTTTTAATAAAACCAAGCGTTTTATTTTATTTATCATCTTTATTGCTATTTATTTATTACTATTATTATTGAATATGAGTATTGCAAACAGAATATCACGGTATTTAAGTCTTATGTGAACTACAAAATATTTTTCATAATTTATGTAATATCTCAAAGAATAATTCAACAAAAATTTCTCAGATTTAGCATAAAATTCAGTTTTTAGTTTTGATTTGAAAAGGATTGAAATGAAATCAATAATAATATTTTGTTCCACCCCATAAATATATTTCAAAAATTATGAAATCTAAATTTAATGCAGTAAGGTATCATATTCTGAAAAATATTCTGGACACAACAAATTTTAAATAAATGAATGAATGTTTCTATTTTTCACAATCAACTAAGACTTATTTATGAAGTTTTGAGTATTAAAAATTTAGAAAAACTCAACATTTTCATAATCTTAGGCCAATTAATCTTGAGAAACCTGCGCGCTGATTGGCTTACTTTTTGAAACAATCGATGGAAAATCTAAAATTATCCTTTTTTTTATTGAATAGTGATATTCAAATTTTCATAAATAAGTCAGTTTAAGTGATTGATTTAGTTGATTGGAAATTAATTCTTTTTATTTAAAATATTAGTGTTTCAAGAACATTTTGTTATTCGTGATTTCGGCAGCAGAAGCTTTATGTAAAATCAAAAATTCGTTATTTATTAGAGCATTTATTGAATTAAGTAACATAAAATATACTCATTTTTCTATTTAAACCATTTTAGTAAATCTGCTGTGTTCGTGCGTCAACAAAAATAGAATGCAGACAAACTTATTATGAAACTAAATCTTATTACATTATAGATAATATTATCAAATTTACATCAACTTATTTTTATTCAAAATTCTAGCATCGTTTTTAAACAACAAATTAAAAGTTCCAAAAATATCACTGTTGCCAATCTGAATTTCACAACTATTTACAAAATAAAATTTATAATTATTAAAATAATCGTTTGCTACTTTTAAATAAAATATTTACGATTTATGTCGCAACAGATCTTTGTCTTACTAAAGGTTTACAAATTTGATTTGAATGGATATCTTGTTCATATTAAACAAAACTTGCCTTAAAATAAAACTTATTTATTGGATTAATAATATATAGAGTGTAAAAGATCATAAAAGAATTTTTCTTGAATTTATGTTTTAGAAAAAATAATATTTCATATTTCTTTCATTTCCTACAGACACGTGACGAAAATTATATTTTTGCAGATTTCATTTCCAAAAAGATTTAATTTATTTTCAGTTAGAGCTTTAATCAATGTGATGGCAACACTTTGAAAAAAGCTATTTTTTTTCTCCTGAATGCGAAACGTGCTTAATCCTCATTTTTATTTTTGACGAAAAAAATTATTGAAAAACATAGTTAAAATATTTATTTAAAAATTCATTAAAAATAGACATTTAATTTTAAGATTAAAGCAGTAGTATCATTTAAAAGATAAATTTTTGATCTTTAACTTGATGTAAAAATCTTTTTTGTGCGGTAATATTTTCGGAAGTTATAGCAGAAAGACGCCAACATTTCGCTTAATTTTTAAATAAATAAAATTCTAATAAAAAATTCGAAAAAATAACCCCCAGGTGCACATTCCCGGCCTCCAAAGTATACACGTGCCAAATTTGGTAGCTGTAGGTTGAATGGTCTGACCTGTAGAGCGCCAACACACACACACACACACACACACACACATTGAGCTTTATTATAAGTATAGATATAGATTAGCCGCCTTTGATGTTCAGCTAGTTTGTAAAAAAATGTCGACTAGATTTAATTTTAATTAAATTTCTTATGAATTAATTTTGGTTTCTAATTTCTTCATCAAAGTTAGAGAATTAGGAATAATCAACATCAGAAATTAAGGCAGTAGATTATAATATTGTTATTTTAATAGTTTTACATCTGCTTTTTCATTGAAAAATTAACCTTCCTAATAGAGTCAAGTTCCATGACGACAAGAATCCGTGTAATCTATCATATAATTTCATGTTTTACTTTGCAGCTCCTCCCTTTCATTTTCACATTCCTTACTAGCCGCATCTGATGACCAGTTGGTTCTGTTCGATTGTTAGTTAAATTCTTATGCCTGATTTGATGATCTTGATTTTTTCACCAAAGTATTCAATGCATCTAATCATAAGAAATATTGCAACTTTGTTATTTTAATAGTTTTGCACACATTCGGTTTATTGTTTAAATTAGTCAAGCAGGTTCGTAGCTGCAACCAGATTAGTGCCTCGGGGCACCGAGTAAAAGAGCCCAGTGGGATGAAAAAAGTGATTCAGATTTGAAGAAATAGAAAGAGAAGTCCCAATTATCATTTGTAGTCTTGATATCCCAAGCATGCTATAACATCATCTGGTCATTTAAAATATTTTCGAGTAGATAAACCGTGTGTTCACTAAAGTTAAAGATAACACTCGCTAATCTCAATTCGAGACTGTATTCAAGGATCTAAACCTCTCATCTCTTTTTATCCACAAGACGAAATGACTTGAATCTTCCAGATTTAGAAAGATACAGAAATTATAAAAACATTCTAGAACAAATGAGAAAAGACAGAAAGTAAATCAATAACAAAACCTTTGTGTGGTAATTTGCATGCAAACAGATACGAACCGGCGCATTTAGTTCATAGCGTTCTACCACTGAGACCTTCAATCCACGCCAAGTTAGAACACGTTTTTTTAGAATATACCTATAAGGAAATCATTTTCTAGTGCAAATAGCACAGATAATAAAGAGAAACTTTCATCTTTGATTTTCAACAAAAAGAGAATACATTGCGATTAAATTTTTGAAAAAACAATGAAAAAGATTTGAATTTCATTTCAACAATGACTGTACTGCTAGAAATTTGGAGAAAAATATTTTCATTTTTTTTTCAAAATTCAAAAAAAAATCATTTAATGGCAACTAAAGCTGTGTCTCTAAATAATTGATTTTTTTTTTAATTTCGACACATCTACTTCAAATAAATTTTTGTGAACAAAATTTTTCCAGAAGTTATCCTAAAATAACGTTAAAATAGTATTTAAATTTGAATTAATAAACATTTTGATTACAATTTTAAAAAAACTCTTAGGAGTGAACATTACAACCCCTAAAGTGCATTTGTGACAAATTTAATAATATTTGGTCAAACAATCGGTAGACAGCCAATGCACACTAATTTTTTTAATTATTATTATTAGAATTAGAGATGTTGTTATAACTCAGATGTAGAAATAGTAAAAACCATTCAAGATGAATTTTGAACTTAATTTAATGATTAAATTGAAGGTTTACAATGGATTTTTGCCAGCCATTCACAGAAGCTAAGTGAGAAAGAAGATGAACCTTTTCATAAACGAAATTATGATCTTTGAGATAGCTTTCCAATCCTTGATACATGTGTTCATTTATTGTTTCTGAACAACAACCATGAACAAATGACTACTTCTGCATTTTATTTTGAAATAGCTCCAATAAGACACAATATTAATGCGCATTTATTTTTCAGCGGTGGCGAAAAATGGAAAGCGAGACGGAAATTACTAACTCCTTGTTTCCATAGTAATATCATGAAAGATTTTCAGTTTGTTTTTAATGAAAATTGCCAGAAGCTAGCGGATGCTTTTCAAGCCGAAACGAAGAAAGATTTCACTATTATCGACAATTTCATAAAACTTTCATCTCTAGATATGATGTGTGGTGAGTAAAAATTCATCAGATAATTACCGCAAAATAATGATTTGCTTTATTTAAAGCTATATAAAATTTCAATTTATTACAAAATTCTAGAATAGAATTTCATTCAAGAACCAAAGAAAACATATATGTCATTAGCTAGTATTGAAATTTGCCCATTTTTGAAAGTCTAAATAGAAACAATTCACGAAAGAAATGACAGTGTTCTACCAACAGAAAGAATCAAAGGAAACATCGTATTGCTCATTGTACATCATTATCGCGATGTTCCTTTTTTACAATTATTTTTCTTACTGTTTTTGTAGTTTTTATTTTTTTTAAATTCAAATACGTAAAAATATAAATAACTAAAAAAACTCAATATTTAATTTTCTTTTGCTGATTTATTTTTTACATATTGTATTAATTAAACGGCAAGGTAAATGCGAAGCCGCTGGCTAATGAAAATGAATTATTTAATTAAGTTCAAGGTACGTAGGCTTAAACTCAGTTAGATTATATTAACCTTTCATTTTGAAGTGATCTAAGAGCGATTTTAAGAGCTATCTCGTAATCTTGAATTGCAACCAGTTGACAAGAATTAGATGCCTGCTCCAAGCTTTCGAACGCAATAACAGCAGAGATTATGTATTTAAAATTTCATCTTATATTTATTATTATGATTTTTCTTCGTCAATCAGAAACTAAATTAATGAATATCGATAGTTAAAAAGTAATATTTATGGCAAATTAAATGATATAAATATTGTCACGAATCTATAGTATTGTTTCTTTCTTTTGAATAATTAATATTTCTCAGAAATATTTCTTATTATTAATATTTCTTATTTAATATTTCTAGATATCTGTGATTTTGGATAAACGTGCATTTTTGTCCACAAATAAAGGTGGTAATCGTTATAAAAATTTTCAATTACTATATGAATTCGCCACTTGAATTTAATTACTGTTAATACCGATTTTATTCAATGTTTTTTTATTGATTTTCACTGAGTGCCAAAATCATTTTCGCTCTCTTCACCATAATTTAAAGTAGCAATAAAATGGCAGTAATTCTAGAGAATTATTAGGAAAAAAAATATATAAGCCTGCACGAATTCTCGATATTTTGAATTCATTAATTTCTAGTAAGTAGCAGATTTTAATTCACACATTTAGTAGCCATATGGCATTTTTTGCCTAAACAGAAAAGCATTTTTGAAATGTCCAAAAACGTTTTTCTGGAGTGAATGCATTGCTTTCTAGTTTTAAGATTACGTGATTAATTTTGATTGCATGTATTGTGCAATTCATTATAAAAAGTGGGACAACTTTGTAACTTTATTATTTTTTATCGTATCTTCACAAAAATTTTTATCAATGGAAATGATTCGAGGAATTTTCTTCCAATCGACAAGCCGACTCATCATGTTAATAACTACTAACTCGAAATGTTTTCTATGTTTTTTTTCTACTCAATTTGTTTATCATCATGAAATTAATCTCCCAATAAAAGTCTATGGATATATAGTGGTAATTTCGAGAGTTATAAGTTTTCGAAAAATGTATGTTCTAATGTTAAATGAGTTTTATGAACTTACGACAATAGATCGGGGTCTTATATATATTTATATATATATAGCATAAAACCTTTTGTACTCACTCAAAAAAATTATCTTATTTCAAAAAATTACAAAATAGTTACAGAAAAAATAGAATTTAAGTGAACAGACTTCTTTTTTAGGTGGATTTCATCGAAACTTTGATTCAAATTAAGGATTATCATGTAAAGATCACATAATAAATTCCATGCTTCTAATTTGTTCTATTTTTCAGTTAGCATATTAGCAAAGCAGACGTTTATATTTCAAATATGTGATTCTTATGTCTAAGAGTTTTCTGAAACTTGAAGATTCGTTGAAAACTAATAATCAGTTTATTTGAAGATTACACTTCTTGGACTTGTATAATTCCTGTACGGACAAATAAAAAAAATGTTTATTTTAAATTTTGTTTCATCAGTATAAATATTATCCGCATGCAGTTCTTTAACCATATAAGTTGAATTTCATCTTACTAATTAACTTTTACTTCCGTAATAATTTTGTGATAAAAGTTATTTGTTATCATTATTCTTTTTCTGGAATAAAAATAATTAATATTTGCTAAAAGAATTGAAATAATTAAAATATTAAACTGTATGTAAAAATCGCATGTGTATTATTTTTATAATAATAAAACAGTCCTATGAAAATTAATAAATGTACGACCCAGGTAGCAAATGTTTCCGCCTAAAAATTATGTTAGCCGCTTTGGACTAATGGTAAGGTCTCGGCCTGCGAATCGGAAGGTTTTCAGGTTCGTAACCGGATTCCTATCTAAGAGCCATCGTGTAAGTGGGTCTGGTGCACGTTAAATCCGTCGGAGCCAAACTTCCTGCAGCTGGTGTGGTATGGAATTTTGGAGACGGGGTACCAGCTCAGGTGTTGTCCTCTTCATCTGACCGCGGTTTAAAATTATGAGGTCGGTCCCAAAATATCCCTAATGTGTATTAAAAACCGGACGTTAACAAAACTAAACTATAAAAAAAATCGGTGATTTTTTAAATGGTCACAAATTGCATCTTATTCACTATAAAAATTTAATTCTATTTCAATTTCTTAAAGCGGGATCAATTAAACAGTATGAAAGCTTAATTTTCTTGAAACGTAATGAAAATGCCTCAATATTTAAATGAAATATTAATGATCTGAAGAATTATACTCATTAAAGATAAATCTGAATTGCGTCTAGCTATTTTTTCCAAAAAGCCTTGTTTGGCTACTCAAAAGCTGAAATTCCATTAACACGCTGTCCCTAGAGCGATGGCTCCTTTTTAAGGTTATCTCAAAAAATTTAATTGGTTTTCTCAAATGAAATACATCTCAATGGCTGCTGCAAATCTTGCCCAGAAATTCGGTGCACATAAATAAAACAGTCTGCAGGAAAGAATTATTGAAAAAATATAATTTCTTGTAAAAGAAAAATTACAATATAATAGTTATTAACTTTGTCAATTAACTCGTTTAATCAGTTCGTCAATGGATAGAAAGATGCCCCTTCGAGTTACTTCCATCGATATTATTTTGTGGAGATACGATAACAAATAAGAAAATGACACAAATGTCCCCTTTGTTTTTGGAATCAACAATATGTTCCATGCTCCCCATTCTTTGAATGCTGTTTTTTATGTCAACGTATTTGTTGATAATAATTGCCAAAACTTTGTTTCGAAATGACAGTTTTATTCTTTACTTATTACTATAGATTCCTGTCATAATGACATGATGAAAATTAATACTAAATCCTGAATTTACTTAGAACTAGTTTCTGATTCTTCTTTTACATTTTAGAAACCATTTTCGGTGTAAAAGTAAACGCACTGGAGAATGAAAACTCTCAGTACGCCAAAGCAGGAATAAAGTAGGTGACATTATGCATGTCGAAACGTATTTCTATATTTTCATTTATTCATTTATCTATGATTATATATATATATGAAGGGTGCCGCAGGGAAGAGAAACAGCATTGGTTTCTCTAAATATAGCAAATACAAAATATCATTAAATAAGATGTATTAACTATTGAAAATACTCGGCTTCCCTAGAGGTTTCTAATTAATATATATATATATATTTAAAGTGTCAGTTAGGGAAATAGTTCCCTTACATTTCGTTTATAAAATTTCATATTTTTGTCTACAAAGTTTCTGTAGATATGGTTATTTTACATTTTTGGGGATCCATCACAAATTTAGTTGCAAATTTATTCAATACAGAAAACACCTCACATGCAAATATTTGTTTAATAGTACATAAACGAAAAATCCTGATTTCTGAGAAATTTACTGATCACCCCCATCTTTGGTCTCTTCGACAGTTACTGACTGCTTCGTCTATAGAAATAAAGAAAGAAAACTAGAAGCTGAATATTTCATAAATCTCAGATTCGTTCTGGAATCCGAGCAATAAAATAACATTCTTTGAAACTGTAAATCGTTTATAATTATTGCTCGATCTTGATTTATTTTTTCACCATAATGTTCCTGAATATAGCCGAAAACAAAGCAAGAAGAGAGTTGCAAACAAATTGTCTTAATTTATTTGTATTCGTGAAGAATACTAAGAATACTAAGCACGGGACGATTGTGAAGTATCATTTAGAGCAGAATCAGTTTGAAGTTAATGATAAGATAGCATCATCGCGACCCTATAATTGTGCAGCTCATGATAATTGTCAGCCATCATGAGCGGATTATTTTTCTTACGGATACAGGCATAAAATGATTTTGTGAGCAGAATATTAAGCACAAGACGATTTTTAAATATCGTCATCAGCAGAATAAATTTGAAGTTAATGATATGTTGACATCAGCTCAACTATGTAATTGAGCAGCTAATGATAATTGACAGCCAACGTGCTCGGATAATTTCGCTTATGGATGCAGCCATAAAATGAGTTAAGCTTTCTTCTGTATTGTGTTCAATTTCTTTTCTTTACCAGAAAAGACAACTATTTGCAAAGAGAATAAATATTTTGGATCAATCTGTGTTTTACTGTCTATTGTGATTTGATGGAACACCTTTCGAGCTAAACGAATCAAATTTTTAAAAAAAGTGAAATTCCATTTTTCAGGAATTATCTTTTTGATAATATTAACATTACTTGAACTTCGTTCCATTTAAAGGCTTGGAGAAATATTCATGGGCAGAATTTATAATTTCTGGATGTGGCCTCAGTTTATTTATGAAGCAACGAAATACTACAAAGATCAGGAGTATCATCTAAAAATAATGCAAGACTTCACAACATCAGTAAGTTTGTTTTAGGGATTATGAAATTCTCACATGCTTTCGATTTTATACATAAAAATGATAAAGGTTTTTGTCCTTTACAGTTGAACTTTAAAATTATAAATAGGTTAAAAATATTTATTTGAAACATAGTTTTTTTAAAGCTTGATAAATAGATATTTGAAACAAATAATATATTTTTATTAGACTGCTTATTTACATAATTTTAATTGCGCATTAGTAATTTTTTTTCTTACCCGAGAAGATGTATAGAATTTTAATCCTCTAAGAGGCTGAACCGTAATATTTTGTTCTTTATGTTCAGTTAAAAAATAAATAATTCATGGTTATATTTATTTTTTAAAATTCGCCAGTAAAAATTCAATCACGAATATTCAAGGAATATAAAATAATCTCTATTAAAAATAAAAGAGTGTATTGGCTGTCTTCACTTCTAGACCTGGAGCAGCGAAACTTTGTATAGATATACTTGAGAGGGTAATTTATTGAGGATGAATTCCTGCTACACTTAGTAGAAATGTTTTGGAAATTTTAACTATTCAAAAATTGAGCAAAAATTTGGAGATAGGAAGATAGAATATCGGTAACCAAATTCCTTGTGCAGTGCATTGAAAAGAGTAGAAATTTGAACCACAACGACACTGATGAAATATCGGCAGCTGTAGACATGCCAGTATTTCGCCAACTCACAAAATGTCGAAGTATCTAGGATTCGGATTTTCTCCGCCAATCGATGGCACACCGGTATCTGTCGAATTTCGATTTTGTGATGGATTCCATTTCGTTTCATAAAAACTAATATTTATTAGATATTTTTTTATTTATAATGCAATATTTTTTAGTAACAATAATTTTTTTCTGTGGGAGGGAAGTTCTTCATTATTTCAGAAACTTTGGAAATTCTTACTCATATTGCTATTTTAACTATTAAGGGTTTACTTAAAATCAGTGGAAATTTTTAAGCATACAGTCAAAAGTTCTCAGTATGGATCAAGCTAACTGAAAACTCGTAAAGTTGAAATATTTGAAGTCTTTTGAAAATACATAGGGATTGTTGTTGTTGTTTTTAGAATTTACTTATCAGTTATTACTTATTAAAATAATATTAATATTTTTACACTTTTTATCCTTGTATTTTTAATAATAACAAATCGGCTTTATAAATGCGATATTATTTATTTTTAACTAGGCTTAATGCATTGATTACAATACTTTCAGTTTAATAATTTTAAATATTTTTCTAATGAATTTAAATTTAAAATTTTTCTTTAATGGGAAAAGGCTTGTATTTTCTTCTTTTCTTTTTATTTAAGTGTTATTTGAAAGACTATTGTTTGACTCCTCAAACTGATATTAATTCACTTCAATGGTAAACAAAAAGAAAATTACATACATTTTAAGATAACTGTGAAGCTGAAAATAGAACAATAAACAGTTCGACAAGAAAATATTTTTACATTATTTTTTTATTATTTAATATTCACTGTTCACTTTTACTTTTTAGTATTTATTATATAATCATTTATCGATTTTTCAGAGCATTGCATTTAATGAAAATGATTCTGAATCATTGCTATATTTTGCTTTCCTAGTCTTGCTTAACATCTTACTATAAACATTCATATAATATGCTTATATAAATGTATAAAAATTGTTCTTATCACATATTGATGATTAAAATTATCTTTAGGTAAGATAACATCTGTTTTTGTTGTTTCCTATGGCACTTGCCATGGACAAGCTCGCTGTTCGAAGATAGCTGATTTTAAGACTGAGGGGGAGGGCCACTTGTTTCTATAGTAGCGCCAGCTAGGCCAAGAGAACGACTTAGCTACACACTTGTCACAACCCTTTTTACGGGACGGACTTCATTCACTCAACCACAGATCGTAATTTAGACCTGAATCAGAGAACGATCACCCCTGATCCAGTACCCCCACTGGTATTACTCTCGACATGGAGGACTTTGTGACCACGACAGATTTATACGCGCGTCAGCCACCAAGCACGCGGGGAATCTTCGGCTGGCGGGGTTCGAGCTCGCAACCTAAGGGACGCGTTTCCGACGCTCTACCAACCAGGCTATCCCGGGCTTTACATCTGTTTTTAAATTAGAAGTTTGAACAACTATTTAAATCTATTGATGTTAGTTGAAAGGTAAATTATAATAAAGGTTCATTAGCATCAATAAAACAAGAAAAAAATAATTCCTAAAATCGGAAATTTCTTTAAAAAAAGGGGAAGCAAATTCAAAAAGAAGAGCAAAAATAATACAAAACTGAAAAATACATGAAAAATGATTTTTTTTCCAGGAAAAACTTTAAACATAGATTAAAACATTTTCCTTTTTTTTTTAAATTTGAAATGCAGGTTGATTATAAAAAAATTCTTCCTGATATACGAGTCAATAGCGGCCTATCCGTTAACCGATAAAAAGAAAATTTCAGATATTGTTATTCGAATGTATATTAAGGATATTAATAAGCAACAGAGATGTCACAGCTACGATTACAAGGAAATAATTTTGAAATTTTGAAACGGTGACATCTACTTTTTCCCCCTGCCTGAATTGATTGGCGCATTGAAAGACCACAATAGATGATACTCATGTGAAGAAATTTGCTCATGTAAAGTATTTTCGAAGAAGATCGTTACAAAAGACCAATATCAATACAGAGAGAAGGGGCATCGAGGCATTTCAAGAAATTCACAGGGATATGAAATAGACGAGATGTTTATCGAATAACATGAGTAAAACATAGCTAGTAGAAAAAATTTCTTTAATAAGCAGTGTAGGAAAATTTTGTGTTTCAATTAGTTGTTCATAAGTACCAACTAGACGAAAATACAGTACAAAGAAAACAGCAAGGTAGTTTTGAATAGCTGCGAATTTATCTCCAAAATCATGGAAGACTGAAACCATGTTCCGTAAAAATTGGATGTAACTTGATTTTAAAACCGAGAAGAATCTAGTTGTACGTGTGATGAACCTTGTATGTTGCAACTATCTGTTCCTGGATGTACAGAAAACTTAAGTTCTTGAGTTCTGCCCTCTGTCCTTTCAGAATGTTTTTTATCGAATACAGAGCATCCATAGGTCACTATCTATAGATATGCACTATCTGCATATTTACAGCGTGTTGATTTAGCGAATTTTTCTCATCAGATGGGAAGCTAACAAGTGGTCATCGTTATTATAGACGGATGCGGAACATTTCTTCTATCCGGGAACTCCATCTTCATGAAATTCCTCATAATGTGGCATCAGTGGCTTTAGATGAAGCTAAAACGAAGACAAAATTGAAAAATTCCATAAAACTTGAAGTTTAGCGATTCTTCCTCGAAATAGTGTTAAGTTCGTCATTGTTGCCAAAATCCTTTCGCGTGCAATGCGTAATCGTCAGACAAATGGGCACATTTAAAACTTGTAATTTCAATAAAAGATATTTTTTCCCCATCTGCTCCTTTGTATAGTCATTGATCCTTTAGAATCCTCTTCTTTACAAATGGTTTATGCCGCCGATTCTCATCATACGTGTATCGTTCCAATGCCATTTATGGTTTTGAAATACGCAAATCAATTTACGTAAGAAAAAAAAATATAGGTATTGAAATTTGAAAATTTCAAATTGCTAAGATTTCGAAATTTTCAAGTAGGCGTTGACACTTGAAAATTGACTTTCTATCGGTTCAGCGGATAATCCTCTAAACCAAGGATGGCGAACTAGTGACACGCGTGCCACCGATGGCGCTTGACATAATATTTTGGGCGCGCCGCCGAACAAAAGGTTTGCATTTTACGGTTTGCAAAACGAACTTGCATGCGATTTCATTTGATAAATTGAACTGATTGATTTCAAGTCTAGTTCAATGTCGATTCAAAAATTTATTGAAACCAGGTAAAAGTTGGTATGGATTGAAACAGAAAGGTTAACAAGCAACATAAGTAAATGCCAGTAACAAAATTTTGGAAACTTGGAATTCGATCCAAACATTTAAGTGTTTGAAGAAGCTGGCTCATTCTAATTTAAGCATATTTTCATCTATGCCTGCGAGTCATTTTCAGAGAGGAATAACATTAAAGATTTGCTTAGAAACCGTTTGACAGATGAGTGATCATAAAAAGAAAATCATTTCCCGCATATGAAGGTTTAGAGCAGGGGTGGCGAACCTTTATGAATCAGCGTGCCATTTTTTCTAAAGAAATGTGCAATGAGGTACAGACGTGCCGTCAAATAATTTTGGCCTGTGATGATTGAGAAGATAATAAAACTAAATACTAACAACTCAAAACTCTTTATTTACTACGAAAAAATACATTTTGCGTAGCGTATTTTCAATTCAGCGTGCATTCTGAACATCTTACAATCCTAATATAAGTTATTTGTCATCTAATCTGCAACAACAGAAGTCATATTAATGTTACTTGAATTTGAATTATATGTATAACTAAAACATTTATTACCATACAGTGCAAAATGTATTTTTTCGTAGTAAATAAAGAGTTTTGGGTTGTTAGTATTTAGTTTTATTATCTTCTCAATCATCACAGGCCAAAATTATTTGACGGCACGTCTATACCTCATTGCACATTTCTTTAGAAAAATGGCACGCTGATTCATAAAGGTTCGCCACCCCTGCTCTAAACCTTCATATGCGGAAAATGATTTTTTTTAATGATCATTCTGTACTTTGTATGTTTACATCTAAAATTCTGTATAAAATTGTCAAAATTCTGTTTAAAATATCTTCCAAAAAATTGGGATATACGTTATGATAATGTCTGGCAAATGGAACAAATATCTGTTTGATGATGACACAAAGTAAATGAGTGCACATTGCGAGAGTTACAGGAAGCGTTAATCCCATCATACATATATAAATAAATACATGATACGTGTCTTAGCTTGAATCCATTTATTCTAGACTATTCTACTCAGTATCAGCTGGTTCGCCAGGAATATTGATTATATTTGTTTTCAGATTAATTGTTTAGATATAACTTCAGACTCATGATTCCGCCAAATTGTTTATGTGGTAAAACTAAAAATTCGTTAAAATCTTAAATATTTTTTATCCTTAACTATGATCACTTCATTGCATTGCTTACAGATTACCGGCTATTAATCACTTTGATTCTGCAACTCTTTGAACTTTAATAAAAACTTTAATAACTTTGATTTTTGAGCTGTAATAATGGGCACAGCATAATGCCATCGGGAAAATAAAATTCCACTAAAGTCTTGTGATCGAAATCTTTAGGTAATTAAAGAGAAGAAAGCTCGTTATATAAAAGAAGGAGGCGAGGGTGAACAAAAAAGGCGCAAGACACTGATGGACATGATGCTGGAGCGCCACTTCAAATTTCAAGACATGAATGAGGACGACATTAGAGAAGAAGTTAATACATTCATCATGGAGGTAAAGTTGAGATCTAAATTTCATTTAATGATCTCTCTTATGCTTATTATATTTAAATTTTTATATTCTAAAACTAGATTCATGACAAGAAGATTGTTAGAAAAAGAAAAAAATTGACATTTTAGTTCAAAATTATATAATGTAATAATCTTTCCAGCTTTCTAGACTATCTTAACTTTTTTTTGGATTGATTGCATCAGCCATCATTTTGCGCTTTAATTGCATCATCATTATTCATTATCATTCTGAGAGTTAAGAATTTTACACTATATCCTAAAAGAAAGAATGTCAGTCGAAAAACATTATCATGTCTGCTTTGAAATAATGTTTTCGAGCTTGATAAATGAGGCCAAACGCAGGGTGGCCATTTCCCTGTTTGGCGGCATCTGTAGCGAATCTAAAACGAATGAATGAAAAGAAACCACATTTTAAATACATATTGTAGAAGGCATGGCAAGATAAATTCTGCAGAAACAAAAAATAGTACTGAAAGTTGCCGATAGGGTAAATACTATCACTAAGAGAATGTAATTGCGAAGGAATTAATGAAACTCACAGAAAATTATCTTTTATTCCTTAATATCAAGGTCTCCTGGATATCGTGCTACATTTCCAATATTCTGACCAACATATTGCCTACCGTGTATGACGTTCTCTACTACTGCGTGTAAGCTGTCGTTTCGATGTTTCATATTAGCTCATCTTATGTTCTGTATCAAGACATGCAGGTTTGGAATGCCACCAACGTATACTACGAATTTCAGGTACCCCTGTTATCAAAAGTTACATGGGGCGGTCTAAAAATATTGAATGATAACTCTCTCAGTACCGAAATACTGTCTTAAAAGGCTCTGTACTGAATTCAAATACCATTCTCTGTACAGATATTGTCTTTAATTCAATTGCGGAATAACAAAAGTTTGCAGAATTTGTCCATATTTTAATGGTGAAGGTAACAGGACTTGTTTGAATAATATTCTCAAAAATGTACTGTTCCATTATAAAATTGGCTGTGAAACCACACCACATGGTCACCTTTGGGGAATTCAATGGCATTTCTTGGATCACTATGGGACGCTCACGTGCCCAAATACGATAGTTTTGAGTATTGACAGACCCATTCTATTAAAATTGAGTCTCATCTTCTAAAAATATTTTCCAAGGCCAATCAGTGTCGACCTTCATTGGGCAAGAAACATTAAAGCGAAAGCGAAACGCTTTTCATGACCTATGATTTATAATGTTGCACTCAATTGATCTTACACCGATAAAAATGCAGCATTTTGCGTAAGATTTTCCATACAGTAGTATACAATATATCTGTTTGGCGAATAATTGCACGAAAGCTTGGACAACTGCTAGTCCAGACCGAAGTCCTAGCTAATGTAACTGCTAGTCGAACACCACTGCACCAACATCTGTTACTGCATCGTCTGGTACTGCTTTTCATCCTAAGTCAGCTCTAAGCCCTAGAGAATCAGTTTCCTAGAATTTTTTAATCATTTCTCACAACGCTATAGTGACATTGAATCTTTACACAGGTTCTGAAGAGTTCGAAATTCCTTAAGAGTGGCCGCGGTATTACACTGTCTAGTGTAGAACAGTTTTACCAATAAAGCACGCTGAGGTAAAGTAAGGCCAGCATTAATCATACTTCACGAATAACCGTCAAAAACACGTCAATAGTCGAACGAATTGCTAACAGTTCGTTTTCTTTTCCCTTTATACAAGGAATGCATGGTGCTGCTATAACGCACGCATGAGGAATTTTACATAATCGATATGCAAATTTCCTCCTTCATACGTAACAGCAGTGCCAATATGTTTCCTATCGGCAACTTTTAGTACTAATTTTTTTTGATGAATTTGTTTCTCATGCTTTTCTCAGTCTATATATATAAAATGTATGTATTCCAGATGCTGCAGACGCCACCAAGCAGGAAAAGTTATTACATGATCTCCCTATATATGAGATCTTACCTCAGTTTCTATTGTAGATTTTATTTCATTTATAACTTGGGAAATATTCTAAAGAAATTATTTATTTTAAAGCAATTACTCGTAAGAGTCGCTGATTTATATACAAAAACAACGACGTTTTTTGAAAAATAATCAGAAAAAGAAACTTATAGAGTTGATGAAATGAAATTTATGTGGAATAGCAATGTCGCCTACATCCACACGTGTCATTTATTATCTATAATGCAAAATCCCTGCTAAACTCCAAATTTTTGGCATTTTTAAAATTAGTATTAACAGCTTATTTTTTATTAGGGACACGACACCATCGCCATCTCTATCATCTGGACCCTATTCCTTATCGGGCATCATCCAGAAATCCAAGCCAAGCTCCACGAGGAACTGGACAGGACATTCGGAAGTGACAGGGAAGGAGCTGTAACAATAGACGATCTCAACAAACTGAATTACATGGAATGCGTCTTAAAAGTAATGATGGAACTCAATGCACTACAGTAACTAAGATATTGACCAATGAAGGGTATTGTAGACATCAACAGAACATAATCTTACATAATATTTGATAGATCAAACTCACATATTTATTGAACCTTTCAAATTTGTGAGCAAGTAGAGAATGAAAAAGAAATCATTGTTGCTCCCATACTTTTCCATTATTTTTATAATACATGTTCATGTAGTATTATCTAGCGAATTCAGGCGTTGCTGATTGAGCTTGTTTGTCACAGGGACCCAAAAATTCTATTCGGTATCAAAACATTATCGCCGATATGAATACAAATTAGGGAACAGGAAAAAACAGGATTACTCAAGGAGTATCTTCAGAAACTAACGCATGTGATGACAATGCCTTCAGGATTCCCTTTACAAGTCAAAGAAGAAAATTCCCTTTACAAGCCAAAGAAGAAAATTCCCTTTACAAACTGAACGTATCGAAAACTTTCAGTTTCATATCTAGGTTTTATGAATAAGTATAGAATAAATTTTAATTCTATAATTTGCATTTTTTTCGACTATATAATATATAATTCTCCTCATGAAAAAAGTTGAAGAAATCTAAAGGAAAAAATATATATGTCAAAAATATTGGGAATTTCTTTTGTCACCTTTTTACAACCCCGAAATACCATATAATTTCCACATACCTCGTAGGAATTCACTACATAGGTAATTCGCTATTGTAACTCCAATTATTCCATACTTTTGTACTTGAATTGTCATCCATTCCTCATCATTTGGATCAATATTCATAGTACATGAGTTGACCTAAATATCTAAAACGTATCTTCTTGTATCTCCATTTTTAAAAATATTTTTTCTAAAGTCTTCTTTGGTTGTAAAACTTCTAAGAATCAGCAAAATAAAAGTAATATATATATATACTTAATATTTGAATATTCAATATATTTCACATATTCAAATATATTTGAAATGTTTCCTGCGTATAGGATATTGATGGGTGAATAAAGGATATTCAACAAAATTACTTTTCTAAGCAACTTTTTGTTTTCTTTATAAAGTTGTTGATGTTTTTCATGTATGTATATGTATAATGCTTGTGTATTTCACCACGAATAAATTTTAATTCTATAGGAATCCAACAGGATCTACACTGTTGTCCCAATTTTCGGAAGAAAGATCTATGAAGACACTGAAATTTGTAAGTAAATGGATGTGTCCAGTAAGATTTCCATATAAATTTTCAGATTTTTCATTTGCAGATTATTATTAGTATTAATTTACAGACATGTTAAACATTTTGCTACGAAAAAGAATTAGACTCATGATAAATTTATATTGAATTAATAGTTTGAAAACATTCAGAAATATAGTGGTGGCAAAAATTGTGGACACTTTTGAAAATTTTTGTTTTATAACTTTGTATGCTTATAGAAAAGGTACCGTTTCACAAAATGCAAATACTTACATATAATTTAATTCTGGATTCAATTCAAAAAGCAAAATTCAAATATTTGCAATACAAAAAAAAAGTTGAGCTGCAATAATTATCGAGATACATTCGATGCTAATGACTGCAGTGAGTTATCAGGATAGTAGGATAGCCTTTATTTTAGTAGGATAGCCTTTATTTTTTATCATAAGCTTCACACTGATGTTTCATTGAGCTAAAGAGTGTTTTACTTTCTTCTTTCGTTATTGCGGGATGCCAGGAAACAATTATAATTGCAATTAATTCTCTTTTATTAGATGAACGCTTCATATGTACAAGAGTTTTCAAGCGGTATCGTAAGTTCTCAATAATTTTGAGGTCAGAATTATTTCCAGGCCATGACAACAATTCAATAACTCTTTGTACTAAACCACTCATTCGATATAATAAATGATTCGTTGTTGGGAAAGAGATCACTGTAAGTTTTGACTCCAGAATAGTGTCAAGTATTTTCTAGCATTCAATGTCCCATCATTAACATGAAGAAGTCCAATACGGTCTACTGACATGCATGACCAAATCATAACACTAACTGAGTTTTTCCTAGTTGCTTAATGCAGGCAGAATGTAGCTCTTCGCTTATTCTTTGTATTAAATATTTTCGCTATCACTACCGAATAACGCCTTTGTTTCCTCACTCCGTATAATTTGAGATCACCGATCATCTGTCCAATTAATGCCAACTGTAATCTTTTGATGCTCTGCTGTAAATTGAGATAAGCATTGTTTCGTTGAATTCTACCTCTTAGTCCAACATCTAATGTCTTTCGCCTGATTGTTCTTGAACTGACATAAATTATAACATCATTAAATTGACTTCTGATGGCCGCTGCTGACATTCTTTTATCTTGGACACATATTCTTTTTATTTTACTTTCATCAACAGATGTGGTGCTCCTTTTTCAGCCATTTCCTGCTTTGTTTTTTATTGAATTTGTCTCCTGATATCGTAAACAAAACTTTCATACTCCAGATGTAGTCACTGAGCCACATACCTGTCTTGCAATTTCAGCATAGGAAAGAACATATTCATATAACACAATAATCTTAGTTCTCTTTCTAAGTGTCCAATCTATTCTTTTATTTCATGTCATTGCTTCTTGAATAAATATTAGAAATATTTCAACTATATATTAAAAAGATTAGCGAAATTTCTAACCTGCAATTTGATTACATAAAAAACAGTCTTCTTGCTACAGAAAAATGTACAATTATAGCTTGTTACAACTTTAAACATGATATTAGCTTCTACTAACAGTTATTAATATTTGATTGGTTCCCAGAACAAGAGCAATAATTTGCTAGGAAAGTTAGAAATTGTAAATCACTTCATCACTGTGTATGTTATTCAGATTAAAGTAATAATACCTTTTTTGTATTGGAAATATTTGAATTTTGCTTTTTGTATTGAAATTAGCATTAAATTCTCTTTAAAATGATATGTAAGAATTAGCATTTTATGAAATGTAATATTCTCTATAAGCATTCAGATTTAGAAAACATAACAATTTTCAAAAGTGTCCACAATTTTGGTCACCACTGTAAATTTTAAATTATTTATTTTAACAATAGGATTTAACGACATGCGTGATATCCCTATTGGTTTTAATTGCTTAATTGGTTAGAAGATAAATTTTAACAGTCTCGTAAACATTTTATTTAAAAATTTAAAATTCAGAATCCAATCACATCTCTCCACAAAATGTTATTATGATAAACTGGTCTTGTAAAATAAGAAGGTGCAAAATTAACTAATGAACTTATAAAAGTAAGGAGTGATAAATATATTTGTCAGCAACCTGTCATAAAATGGAAAGCATCCTAGCCACTAAACAGTAAGGAAGTAAATATCTTACCAAGTAGCATAGTTACCATGTTTGTCAAATCAAAACAATTTGTTGGCACTTTTTCGCACAAAATCATATAATTTATTAAAATCAAACAAAATTTTGAATTCCGTTTTGCATCTTACGCTATTATGTTAAGATCCTTTTGACAATCAACTCGATTCTGTAAGTTCCATCCTTATCAGCATGTAACGAGTTATTTGTGGATAATAATGCCAAGATCCACTCCGCAGAAACTGTTCGATAGTAGTTCCGTGAGTATGAAATAACGATCAAACATCTAGGTTTCTATCTCCAAATCTGAATTCTACAGAGAATGTTTGGAAATAGAAACATCCATTAACAATCTCTTGTGCCATTCTCTGTACTTGATGCAATCCAATATCGTGTACAATCAAACATAACCATGCAGATGTTCTAATTTGGACTGAAAAAGTAATGATTTAATTTAATAATTCATCTGTTGTAGTTCAGTAGTTCATAACCATCAGCGTTTAACTTTTCCGAAAAAAATATATGAATTTTTAATGAAAAAATATCAGTTCGTTCTTCTTTCTGTTTCTTGATGAAGAAAAACTGCGCATGCTAAAGCAAAAATACCCTTTATATTTAAATTAATTAATAGTGGATTTTTTCATTATTCTATTCGTAGAAATGCAATACGAAATATAATCCTTTTATTGAAAGAAATATGATTCTACTTACTTTTAAGCATATGGTAATAAATTAAATTACTAAATCTGGATCCTTAAATATATATTCTTAGGTGGTCACACTATTCCAAAAGGTGCTTCGTGCATGATTTTAAATTATTACCTGCATAGAGATGAATCGGTGTATCCTGATCCGGAAAGGTTTGATCCGGACCGATTTTTACCGGAAAATGCGGCTAAAATTCCTGAATATGCACACTTGCCTTTCTCAGCTGGACCAAGAAATTGCATAGGTGAGAACTATTAATGATATGAACACTTTTATAATTGATATAAAAATGATTACTTTCATAAATTTCTTCAGTACTGCAAATTTTTAGGCTGATAGTAAATATGAAGATCAAAAAGAATTATTTTTCTTGACCATAAAATTAAAAGAATAATGGTCTGAAATAAATAAAAATGGTTTTGTATCCCCATTAAAAATATTCTAACAAATTTATAATATCGTCTCTATCTGTTATGTAGAACGTTGCACAAAAACACTCTAGGCAGCAAATCACACCACCTTCTTATTATAACATTTAAAGTTTTCAATTTATGGCCTTTCATGTTATAAAATAATCTCAGTAAAATGTAGATACATGTACTACTACATGAGTTTTGCATCAAGGAATATGATTTAACAATTCGATTTACGACATTTTCTTAATAACGATGCATTAATTAACATGGCAACAAATATTGTTTTTTTAATAAATGTGCTATTAGCTAGGCAGTCACCAATTATTTATGCCGTTTTCTTTATCTCAATAGCTATATCGCACAAAGGCTTAGTATTATTTTTTTAAAATAAAATGAATTACTGAGATTACAAATAATTTCGCTTATTCACACCTTAAATTACAACACACTCCCGAATATCTGGCCTAATGCGGCGGAAGGGCAAAGATTTTATACAAAACTCCCTGCAATAATTCGCATTTTCTCACTTCTTATTGAGTGATAAGAAGATGAATCCAGCCGCGGCCCGGGGATTCATAGAAGCAGTTGCCAGTAACGTGTTGAGTTAAAATAGAGGGCTCTGTACTGCTAGTTTATGTATGCTTAAATACTGCATTAGATGTTTCAAGAATTTATTAGAAAAAAAGTAAATAAATGGATATAAGTTGTTTACATTTGAACATAAATTCTTGAATGCCCAACTTAAATGCAGGGAACATAAACAAAACATTAACGTAAATCGTAAGCCTGATTCTTAAGAAAATTGACTCAAACTGATTTTATTTTTCTCTGATGAATGATTACACAGTTTTTAGATTTTGAAAAGTCTTTAATAGATGACTTCGCCTTCCTCGTTTAGTGACGATAAAAGAAGAGAAAGGAAAACGAACGGGAGCCGGAGAGTCGCGAACCGGATACTCGGGCGTGTACTGTTTTATTTATTCAATCAAATTTTATGTTTGGTATAAACTCTGAAAGTGTTTTTAATAAAAGTTTATTTTTAATTACCGAATGTAGAATAACATAGAGGCACACTTCGAATGTTTTAACGTGTTTCTTAAATGCCCTATAAATATTTTTTTAAATTAATGAGCCGTGAAGTATAATAAATATTCCGGTCTACACCAAGTTGATTTTATGAAGTTACGGAATAGAAGACACTCAAGTCTTCATTTAACACTCAATTTCATTTATCAAGAATATCTTATTCTTTCGCTGACTACTTACAATTTATGAGCGGTTACAGGTGCTGTGTCTTGAATTTTATTTCTAAACGAAATTTAATAAGGCAAAAAAAAAATAATAATAATCACGTATGTCAAAGTTATTTCTCCAATTTAATCATTCTTTGAAATTTCTTATTTTCACAGTTGGAAAAATAACATTATAAATCACATGGTTGAATTTTGAGTGTTATTTATGAGTCTAAATCATTTTATTGTGTACTATTGTAGGCATGTAATTTTTACACTAAAGTAGCTTATTTTGGGAGGGCGGGGGATTTTTGCCTCAAGAGCTGCCTAGTCAAACAATGTTCTAGGCTGAAATCAGTACATTTATTTACATTACCCACTTGTTAATGCATCTGCGTCACCCAGTGTTCCTGAATTTCCAGAAAGTTGCCTTTAAACATACTGAGCTATCTTTGCACTTCCACCACATGCCTTTCATTACCAATTTCACTTGAACACAAGCTTTCTTTAAACAAAACTTATTCTGGTTGAGTGATTATTTCTCAATTCGTAGATCGACAGTTGCATTCAGTTTCAGTTGATATCATTTTTTAGGTCATTCTGTATTATTATTCACAGATTTTTAAGAAGACTTTTCACACAAACACAAATTTAATTTAAGCCATGTAAGGAGAAATTAAAATACATATAAATAGAAATTTATTTTTATCATAAAATTAGGAAAATTATGATGCGTTTAAAAAAATTTTTTTTCTAATATTTTCCCATATTTTAAATGCTTGGTTACTATTTTTCCCCGTTAAAAATATCATGGTTGCAAAATATACTTATCAAAAAAAGTAGGATATTCTTCCTATTCTTATGAATAAGTATAAATTAGTACTTGCATTTCTTACTAAGAATTTAAAAATAAGTATTTGCTCCGAGAATAAAGAAATTCTAATTATAGATAAGTAACTAATATTTATATCATTGAACAGAATGGAAAATTATCATCGCCCAATAAGAACATTTTTTTGTGTGTTTGGATATATCCTGAAAAATATTCTTGTATAAAAATATGTCTTTATCTTGTATAAAAATATATCTTTTTTCTTGAATAAAAATATATCTTTATAAAAATAAAGCTTTACCATAATAGAAACAAAGAAGACATAAAAATTCATATTTTAATTCTATATTTAATTAAAAGAAGGACGACAAAAAGAGTTACTTATTTTCCTATTTTAACATTTGCATGTGGATAAAATAATTTATATGGAATTTCAAACCATTTTTCAGGAATTTTCTGAACAGAAATGTGTTCATATGTATGTTTTCTTACAAGACGAATTAATTTATTATGAAAATAAATACCTTACACATTTTTTTTTATTTCTTTCTTGTTCATTTAGTAAAATGAAGTACAATAAAAAAAATCAATGTTTTGTCACATTAATTTGAAAGATATATTAACAGAATTTGAAGAAAAAGTTATAGAAAATATAGAAATAAGCAAAAGTATTTTATATTCATACAAAACTTTAAAATTATATATATAAGCAAAATGCTAAACACATGTCAGATCAAATAAACCCTTCAGAACAAAAAACGCAATCGAAATTTTGAAATTTGCTTGAACATAGTGTTTTTACATCTTTGCACATTTATTTGAACTATGATCTACTCTTGAAAACATTCTGAAGTCCCATATAAATAGAAAAGAAAGGTGAAATGGTGTGTGTGTGTGTGTGTGTGTGTGTTTTCTGATTTTCAAAATACTTTTTTATTTCTTTTTTCAAAACTTTTAAGCATTTGAATGTCACGTTATATTAAATAAACATATACCTCCATTGTGCACTTAGTGTTTTAATTTGAGATTAAATAGTATGAGTAGTACTTGAGATTAAATAGTATGAGTAATAGTATAAATAGTTTGTTTTAATTGAGATTGTAATTTTGTGTGAATCTATTTTCATTAAAAGCGGAAAATGAATTTATTGGAGAATAGCTTAGCTGCCCTATTTGAACATACCGTTCAGTTTTTCAAGTTTTTCGGTGTTGAAAACTGCAACGTTTATAAACATCTGTTGAAAACTAGTGTAAAAAATGGAAGAAATGAATTAGAAGTACAGGTGGTAGAGTTCACATAAAATAAGAAAACGGGATGAAAAATATTATTTGTATATTAGAATTGCTAAAAAAAACAGCAGAGGCTACTACAACAGCAGAGGCTTCAAGACAGTCAGTCTAAGCTTAAAACATTTTCATTCATACAACAATGCTTCATCAGAAAGTTTGAATTTGTTTCATTGTGCTTTATCATGCATATAAACACACTCTCTTTTCAGGAAAAGTGTTTGCTATGCTAGAAATGAAGACTATCCTCAGCTATATATTAAGGAGATTCGTTTTGAAATCATTAGATGGAAGGGATAAGGTGAAGACTGTGATTCACGTAGTTCTGAATAACTCAATACCAATCCGCATTCGATTCAGGAACAGACGAATGGATTGAAAGCTAACACTGACTTTTAATTTTTCTACATCTCTTTTACTAGTTTTGTATTAAATCGCTATTATATCACTTTCGAATTTATTCCCAATGCGTTTCTTTACCATAATAAATTGTGCTTGTATTTTAGAAATAAAATAAAACGTTTCATTCCCAATGTGCTTTTCAATTTTTTTAATGAAAGATTTATTAAAATAAATGTGTTTATAAATGACTGAAATGATTGATAAGAAACAACATCGACATTTTTTATATATATTACCAGTAATGCAAAAAAGAAACCTAAATATTTAACATTTACCAGCAAAAGGGATGAAATGTACTATGGATTCTTATAAACATATAATTTTCTCAAATTTCTCGATTAAGATTTTGTGCACACATGGTGTCATTCATTGAGAAAAAAACTGGGAAAAGAATTAGCAGGAATCGCATTGATAAAACCGCACACTGCGTATAAACATTCGGCGCCGTAGAAATGTCGGATAAGTGATGAAGACCTTAAAAATCGAAGATAAACGAAATAGAACCGACATGATGTGTTACAATTAATGCACTTTTAGCAATTAATCATTTTCCATCAATTTGATTATGCCTGGATAGGTCTTTGTCGCTAGTACCTCATCTGATGCAAATCGTACGTGTTCACGAAGCCTAATAGTGGTGCGGTTATGTTGGCTCATTTCCGATGATAAGGAAATTTTACATCTTCTGAGAAAGCATATTTCTCGATTTCTTAATTAACCACCGTATAATATTAATTTTCATGGCAACCTGTTCATTCCCTATATAGGCTTAGATAGGTTAGTGCATGGGAGATTTCCCGCATATTTTCAAATATTTGAAAGAATGCAGGGAAATAAATGCATCTGTGGAGGAATCGGTATCGTTTACCACTATTTAAAGGAATGCATAGAAATCTCGGAACTAAGAAAGAACCTGAAAGTTGAAAATAATTACTTAAGTACAGTACTGGATGTTAAAAATTGTCCATTTTTTACCAATTGTTTGAAGGCTTGAAATGGTTTGGATTTCTGTTATCGTGGAACGAGAATTTGGAGAAATATTGATGGGAGGAGATTTTTTTTTTTGAAGTAACGGCGTGTTCCTTGCTTAATAGAAGATTGATCAGGAGAAGATCAGGAGGAAGGTCAGTGATTGACCACTTTGTGGCTATGGGCCAATTGCCTTGAAGATGATGTCAGTTTGGTGAATTTGTCAGTGTTATGGATGAATTATGTTGCAGATAGCAGTAGGCCACAATAAATCCTGTAGATTCAGTGGTGACGGGGTGGTCGGCCGCACAAGAAGAAGGTCTATATAGGGCGATAGTCGCAAATTTGGTCAAAAGTCGTACAGATATGATTAATTAATTTAAAGTGCATTCAATAAAACAAACGAGGGAATTCTCCTCTCACAACTTTGAGTTTCTTTCATTGTAATTTTCGTAGCATGAATAATGAATCGAATATGTGATTCGCATTCCGTTGATGTATTGTTTCAAAAATATTGTCGCGTAGGTACTTTAGTGTGGAACTCAACGACACACACAAGAAGTAGACCTAAACCAATTTATTAATTCAACTCAGAACACAATGACTGACAGATCTTCTGTTTTTATACTAGCAGGGGAAGTTCCAGAATACATTTCTGGAGACAGTAAGAGAAGTCCAGAACATTTATCTGGTAAACTAAAGAAAGATCCAGAATCTTCTGGAACATGAAATTAAAAAAAAATATAAAATCAAGGAATTAAACACACAAACTGTGAATCGCATTGTCTCGAACGGGATTCGAAGTTACGATATCGGGATTATGAGAGCAGTGCTATGACCATTCGGATATTGAGAGTCGCCTTCCTCTTTTCAATGCGGCAATATTATGTAGACCTACGTTTTTTACATCAGGATTACATGAACTATTTCATGTATGCAACTTATTGCTTTCTTGAGTTATAGTGGTCACAAGTGTGTGAATAGATACGAAGACCATGGGAGAATTTGGTTCAAACTTTTCTCAGATCTGAAAGTCTCTTGAAAAAAACATTTACCTAATTTCCCTCGTACAGATCATTGTATTTTTAAATACTGCACTGAACAGCAAACAGATTGGATTTTTACTAGCGGTTTTTGCATATCGCATTCACAGACAGATAAGTAGATTTAATTCAAAAGTGGATCTTTTGAACTCAAAGAGAATTAAATGCGAATTCCTAAAGATCGATATTTTTGTTAATTGCAGTATTTTTCTTCGTATACTTGAAAATAAAAAATAAGCGATAATTCACTAGAAAAGAAATAAATTTATATTTATCTATAACGATTTATAAAGAGTATTTAAATTCCCGAAGGATACTAAAATAAAATAATATCCAAGATATATAACAAAATAAATTATACATAAAATACTACCTGACCAGCCGTTTCGCCAGTTTTAATGCTAGATAAAATGTTTAATAAAAATTTATGTAGCTTCATTTCTGAATAGCTTCTTCAGGAGCATTTTAGTAGTTATATAATTTAGTAGTCATATTTAGTAGTCAAAATTTAGTAGTCATATTTAGTAGTCAAAATTTAGTAGTCATATAATTCACTCTAACTATTATGAAGGTGTTAAGTCATTCTGTTCATTGTATTATGTATCACTCTTTAATATTCTGTCAATTCCCTTAAAATTTCAACTTCAGATTAAAGTGGAAATGATTAAACTGCAATTAATAAAAACATTTTTTTTTACTGATACCAAGCACTTTTTTAAATATGAATACAGAAAATAGAGTCGTTAGGCATTGAAATTTTATGAGCACTACAGAATAATTTGCATAATTTATATAATATATCGAGGAATTATTCAACAAAAATTTTTCTTATTCATCATCAAATTAAATGTTTAGTTTTATTTTCAAAGGATTTAAAGGAAGTTAACAAGAATATTTTATTTTGTTTCGATCTATAAATATACTTAAAAAAATTATGAAGTCTGAATTTTTAACAGTTATTTTGTCCTAAGGATTCATATTCTGCGAAATATTCTCTACATTCCAACTTTTAAATAAATAAATGTTTCGAACTTTGGCGATCAAATCTGATTGATTCATTAAGTTTTGATTATTACATTGTTAGAACAGCTAAACTTTTTATAATCTTAGATCAATCAGTCTTGAGAAACCATCAACCTAGTCGATCCCCCCCATCAATCTTGTGATTGGTGGATGTTCTTTGAAACTGCTTATTAGGAGGTCTAAAATCGTCCGTTTTTACAAAATAGTGATAATAAAATTTTCGTAAATCTGTCAGTTTTAGTGATTTATTTAGTTGAATGGAGTGCAACTCTTTTTATTTAAAATATTAGTGTTACAAAAATATTTTGTTAAATATGATTCACAAGGCATGTAAAAATCTATGTAAAAATTTAAAACTATGTAAAAATTTAAAATTACAAATTCTTTGGAGCATTTATTGATTCAAGTTAAATATAATTATTCAATTCATTTAGGCATTTTTGTTAGTAGATATATGTCTATAACTAATGGTTTACAATTTTACTGTTAGACCCTGATTATATTAAACAAATATGCAAGTATTAAACCATGTTTTTCTCAAATAAAACTGATTTATTGAATTAATTATGTAAATATTACAAAAGATCATAAAAAACTTTTTCTTGCATTCAGTTTCTTAGAAAATATGATTCATATTTAATTCATTTTATGCACACACATGCTGAAAATTACACTTTTGTATGTTTAATTTTCAATAATAGTTAACTTAATTTTTAATCCGTGCTTTTATCAATGTGATGGCAACACGTTGATAAAAGCTAATTTTTTTTTCATGCAGGCGTAATGTACTCGTGAAGGTTAAATTCCCTTTTTTTTCGAAATAAATTGTTGAAAAATGTGTTAAAATATTTTTTTAAAAATACATTAAAAATAGAAACAATTTCTAAGTCAAAATGTTTGGTATCATCAAAAATATAATTTTTTTAGCTTTAATTTAATGTAAAAATCATGTTTGGGCAATGGCGTTTTCGGAAATCATCGCAAAAAGGCTGAAATTTTGCTTAGTTTTTAATTAATCGGGATTCTAATTAAAAATTCAAAAAATAGCTCTGAGGTCACATTCCCGACCTCCAAGGTATACATGTACCAAATTTGGTAGCTGCATATCATACGGTCTGGACTATAGAGCTGCAATACAAACCACACGCACACAGTATAGATACATGGTTGAAAAATATAAATTGGAAAATATCTATATCTCTAGATATAGAACAGTTTCTTAGCCCTGAACAAACACTTTTGCATCGCTTGCTGGATTGATATTAATATAACAAACAATATATAACTATCATTATGCTAATTTAACGAAATACTACATCGGAATTTATGACATTGATATTCACATAAGTATTGTTCTATTCAAACGGAAGATCCCCAGTTTTATGTCATTCAAGCAATAATCAATAGGAAACCATATTAAATCCCATGAAAATTAATCAAAAAGCGCATTCTGAGATCACTAAAGTAGTTCAAATAAAGGAGATTCAATAAATTCTATAAAGGAGATACAAAATCCAATACAATTTATTGTTTCATTTTGAACTTTTTGACCTTTTCATTTTTTAAGATTGTAGTTTTGTTCTACTTTTATAAAACGAGGCTAAATGAAAGCTTTCGAAACGAAAACGAAGCTTTCTAATGAAATTCCAGGAAGGAAAATTTTTTTAAACCAAATTATTGAAAACAATTCAAATGTTTTAAAAAAGAATTCTTGCTTATCAAATACTAGTGCAAATTTCAAAGACTAAATCATTTGGGTGCGGAATATATTTCCCTATTATGCGTATTTGTCTAATGAAATCTCTTGAAAAAAATACAATATACCTATCAATACTTATGTACTTTATTGGAAAAAGTGCTGATTATGTGTGACTCGCAGTTCTCAGATAGAAATCCAATAAGTGGTAGATAGTCAAGATATTCCATTTCACGAGGTCAAGGTCACATGCAGGATTAATTACTCGTGAAAAATTATTGAATTATGGTTAGTATGTCATTACATCCATCGTATTAATCGATCCTATTTCTGATTGATTACTTTGTTATTCGCAAATGTCCAGAATAGCAAAACCTATGATACGAATGAGCGTATCAAATATTGTTAGTAGCTGATTTTTTTGTCAATGACAGTTTTTACAATGATGAATTCATCATATATTAATTAATTAAAATTATTGATTCCTTTTGAGGTAAGCGTATTGAAAAAAGAAGGGCAAAAAATGGGCTATTATCCGAAATCAGTCAAAATGCGAATTAACTAGGGAAAAAGCTTTTAACTGACAGTACTAGGAAGAACCCGAATTCACTAGGGAAAACGCGTTTTAACTGACAGCACTAGGAAGAACCCGAATTTACTAGGGAAAACGCATTCTAACTGAGAACGCTAGGGAGAACCCGAATTAACTAGAAAAAACGGTCCAAAATTAATGTATTAAACTATAATAATAATATAGTGTTTGAGGAAAGAACCTATCATTGAAGGAAAAATATTTTACTTGAATATTGTTTAATTACTACAGTTATTACAAATTACTTATTTCGACATGGCAAATGCTGTGACACTCAGGATTGCAAAGCGAACCATTTTTCATACAGAAACAATGTTTGAATCGCTGAAGAACAATCTTTTTTACAAGAACAGAGAGCGAACCCTTGTCCAATTCCTACATTTTCTTTTCTTGCTGCTTTTCTCAGCGAAATTCAGTACTCGTTCTTGAATCAAGGAAATGTACGGCGATACATCGAATTGAAATCTCAAAATCAGTGAATATATTAAATTTTTGTATCAAACTTGTACTCTGGTTAGCTGTAGTCTACTGCATAAATACTTATAAAGTTAATATAAGTAATAATCATATATTTATTGAAGAAATACTGAACTAATTAAATATCATTTCTAACTTTCAAAAACGTTTGTTCAGAACTCTTCCTTTCATGCCAATTATGAACAGGCCATCTTAATTTTTTTCAAGCACTCCACCGATGAGATTTTTCAAATCAGCTCTTGCTCTATCAACTTCTGGAATGGAAATAACGACATTACTTCAAATATAAAACTCGGGATCTATTGCATTGCAAATATTTTTCGTTCGTTTGACTTAGTTTGTTAAAGTTTCTTTGGCTTCCTCTCTAATTCGCAAAATGTTGGTCGACTTACTAGCAAGCATATGCGTTCCCCTAATTGCGTTTATTCAGTTTTTCGCTCTGCAGTATTCATGTCCTCGAAATTTTTCTGAAGTTCATTCTCGTCTTCGATATTTTTATAATGTCTGATGTCAAAGTTGTGGTTGTCATTCCAACGCTTGATTCAATCCTAAGTAAAAATTTGTATGGTAATTGTTTAATTCTTGAATATAGAGCTCTGTTTTGTCTGAATTGTACAAAACGAAGACTATGGTACCATTTTGTAGTTTACTTATCTTTCGTCCATGAAACCAACATATTTTATACGTCTTGGTTGGCCCTCTCAACTTAACCCTGCGACTGGCTGTGTCGAAGTTTTCAAGGAACAATCTTGAGTTCTGGCCAATACGCACATAACTGCTCGATAATGAATTTTACAAACTATCTTCCATTATCAGATTGCAGTATACAAAGAGCCCCTAGTATCAAAAAGATATCTAGTACTTGTAAAGCAACCTCTTCCATTCCTTTCCTCTGAAGTGATCGTAGTAACGTAGTTAAATGCTCCTGGTAAATCATAATAAACCTGAATTCATTACCTTCTACTCATTATTGATTGCATATCAATCAAATCCACTTGATTGCTTCTATTAATTTCTGAATGAATAATAGATTTAGAAATCAAACATTTTCTTCTCATTTTTTCTGTTGGCATGATTCATATATTGATGAAAAAATTTGTATCATCTGAATAGTTATGTAGCAAATTTTCTGGAATTTTCAATTTTAAGTTTGTTTCTAAACCCCATATTCTAAGACCATAAGTGCAAATTAGATAGCATCCAAAATTTCTTCTACTGATAAATAATATTTTATGGGCTCATTTGAAAAAAAACCAACTTTATTATCATATTACACGAATTATGTTGGTTTATTGATGGAAAAGACTGGTTTAGTGCGCCATATAAATCAAATTTCTATACAATAGAGGATATATTTTTCTTTTAAAATATTTCAATTAATAAATCAAGTATTCAACATAAAGTTTTAAAATGTTTCTGTTCCATTTCAATAGAATCTGGTAAAATCTCAGGTATTTGAGTAATTTCTCAGTATACTGAAAGAGATGAAATTTATCTTAAAAATAACTTGGACATTTAGACGCGGCAGAATTCTGGATGATAAGAAACTGATAGTCCCAGACAGACATTATGAAGGATTTTTGATCCCTTTGAAGGACATTTCAAAAGGATTGGAACTATCCACTCTTCTTTTATAAAACCTTACATTCTCTTACATTGTACCTATGCAGAATTTTCTTAGATACTATTATACCGTAATAGGATTTTTTAATAATTACACACAATTTGTAGAATTATATACAGTTATCTGTGACCATAAAAGCTTACTTATTTAGAAAAAAATAAAGAATTTGCATTTCAATTGGTGATTGCGAATCTTTGATATTTACTTGAAAAGATTAACTTATCTCATCTTGAAATACATGGATAAAATTTAATTATATTCAGAAATTACAGTTATTTTAGTTATACTAACGTCCTGTTTTTAAAGCAACACTAGGCCTGTTTTGGGACGGACCTTGTAATTTCCACACAACACTAGAGGTGTGACGTTTGGCCCTGATAGATTCAACGCGCACCAGACCCGCTTACACAACGGCTCTTCGGGTCTCGAACTTGAAATCTTACAGTTCCGAAGCCGTGACCTCACCACCAGGCCACCAAGACCGCTGAAATTCCTATAGAACACAGTAAAAAAGATAATTAAGGCTATGGTTTTTTTCTTTGTAAACGGTTGTTTATTATCTACTTTTTAATGATTAAATTATCCAAGGTCTCATTGGTCCGGTTTGTTTAGATTTTAAAATTAACGATGATAGAAATGTAGATCTGGAAAAGGAAAGATTAGAAAATGTATAAAATCCCCCTGACATAAGTTATTCGGCAATTAAAACTTTAGATTATTGATTATAATTTATTTCAAATCTAAATAGGAATGAATTTCAAGAAATACGTTTTATTCCTTTTGATCTTTGCAGTTTTGAGGCTGGAGAAAAAATTATCGAAGATATATGTATAAAAAAAAATAATCTGAATGTCGTCAATCGACAATGTTTAGAAAAAAAATGCTTTCTTTTTTTCATTTTCGATTTTAAATAAAAAGAACGTGAACGATATGAAAAGGCATTGTATTAAAACATGTTTCAAGTCCTCAAGATAAAAATAATGCAATTCATAAACAATATACATTGATAAAAAAAGAAAAAAAATCTGATAACATTTTGGTAAATAATGGTAACCTTTGGTAAATAATGATAATCTTTTTATAAATAATGATTGACTTTTATGCTCCGTCTTTATTGAAAAATTACAATTATTATTATTTTTTTTGGAAGTAAAGGCTTCGCAAATGCAGCTAATCTAAT